>UYYA01000683.1:0-38210 GCA_900624975.1 Angiostrongylus costaricensis | reverse complement strand
TAGAAAGCGGCTCTGAAGAAGGCGAAATTCGCCGAAACGTCAGCTTAATCGTGAACAAAGAACAATAACACCTCGCGTTTATTTCTAGATAGTTTTCGTTTACCACAGGAAAATTATGAAGTTCTTAGACAGCCTAGATGCTTAGTTCATATTTTTTGAGTCTTACGGCCATACCGATTTATGTTGTCAATGGGTTTTCTTCTAGGGTGATGATAAGATGACATTGTGGTGCAATATCATCTCCGTAATGATAGTTTGGATTCGACATAGCGAAGCAACACAAACAATCTTTCGTGAGTACTCTTTCGTTTTCGAGTTACTTGTTTTTCTTGCAGTGCTTCGCGTGTGGTGCTATGATTACCTTGGAAAACCAGAGAGTTTGTCGTTTCATTAAAATCAAATTATGCGAAAAAAAGCTCATCACTGCAGGCGATGTAGTGCGGAAGGTGGAGGCCTAGCGAAGCGTGCTCATCTAGCCGATTCTGTCTATTAGCCTTCTATTTTCTCATCCGGATCCTGTTTGTCAATTTTTTCAGCAACTTTTTCGTAATCTGTAGCGATCCGTAGGCGTTTGTCCTGTTCCGGCGTCACGCGCTATTACTTTCTCACTCGATCTCCAAGTATAAACGCCATCCGACGTAGCGTATGGTATGAAATATACGACGGCGTTGTCGGCTATCATGTCTTAATATCATCCTGCAACGTCGTGAAAACCAAGTGAAGAAATTCGATATGAACGCAGTTTCTAGTCATCTAATCATCTAGTGGTTCTGATAGGAACGACGATCGTGGTTACCCTGATTGCGCCGTCTATTCAAAGCTTGAGTGGCCATCACCATCACAAGGATGACCTCCGTTGTCTACCACACCTTTTACAAAAACTGTAGCAGTACTATGAAATATCTTATCATCACTGTGAGACATTGTGTTGCTACGATAGGTAGTGTATAAGAGGTGGACCACAAAATCACGAATTAGTGACGGGACTAACAATGTTTGTAGAGGAAAATCGTTTGGATACGCAATTGTAGTTCGAATAGACTAGGTTCAAGACCTTATAAAACCTTTAAGAACGAATGCATATGGATGGTTTTACTAGAAATCCACCTTGGCAGTCTTTCCTCAGAAACAGAAAGTAAGGTTAGGGCAGTGATAGAGTCGTATTTCGTTCACTCTTGCGATACAATTGAAAAGCCAGTGAGGTCGCACAGGCGGTGCTACTGATAGCGCGAAAAACCGTAGGATATGTTTAACATGTTCACCTATAACCAATGACTGCCCATTAGTACGTGACGTCTAATCCACAGGAAAAGTTTTTGCAAGAGTGCTGGAAGCTTTGAAAGGCAGGAGCTGCACTGGCCGCCCAACCACCACCATGGATGGGCGACTCTAGGGGATTTTATCGATGCTTTCTTGAGGCAGATAATCCCTATACACTCTTTAACGACAAGGCTTCTTCCGACGGAACGTCGAACTGACACGTCGCTTTGTCTATACTACGAGAATTCATAACACTATCGTAGTTCTCCCTAAATCGTGTTCTGTCACTCCTCTTTTTATGTTTTGTTTATTTGTTTTTTTGAGTTTTATGGAGAATCCTTGACTCTCCCTCATATGTGGGGTCCCGAGTCAGTTATAAATGGGCTCGTCACTATTTGGAAGATAAGTAGTTTTTATAACGGGACGGGTTACTTAGCTCCATTGTGTTATCTCCGTAAATGACTCATCTACTCCATATATGTTTAGAGTTAGTCTGTATTGATTACGTGTCGACTTGGTCAGTGTTTCCGTATCAACTGACTAGAAAAGATCATATGAGGGACGGCTCAGAATCCTTTCCAACAAATTCGACGCACTCCTACTTGATAATGATATTCATCCCAGTGCATTTGAGCTTGGAAAGCTTATCGATAAGCTCTTCCCACAGAAAGAAACAGTTAAATGGAGTTTCTTCGTGCGAAAAGAATGGTAGTCCTCATGCAACTGGAGGCTAATGACACCCTGACAGAACTGCCGCGCGACAGAAAAGATTAGAAAGTTTGCTGGCCCTGGGCTAGGTCATTCAGCAGTCAACACATTTGCGGCGGTGTGCATTTTATACAGCCATATCCGGCATGCCGAGTGGCCGATGTGAGTCATATGCAGGTCATTTTCTTTCTGATAGCTTCTTTTGATGCACGGAACCATTTTCCTATACTTTCCATAAATTTTTCAGGGAATTGACTGCTGTTCCGATTATAATCGCCGTAATGAATAGCAGTTATTTTGCGGAATTTTCTAGTATAAAAATACCAGAAAGGACACAGAATAATTTGCAAAGAGCTTCCAAGTGCTGACAGCAGTGTGTTTGTGTGGTGGACACTGGTAAAATAGAATACATATCCCTACCAATAGAGCAAAGTCCCTTCCACAATTCTATCATACTCCTAATCGCCCAAGTCCTCCAGCTATCGAAAAACTGTCATCCATTTTTGGGAAATCAGCGCGCCTTCAACGGCTGAAAATTAGGCGCCGTCCTAAGTGGCAGGATGGCTAAACGCTGAACATGGCGAGTATGTTAATAGGATTATAGATGGAGCTTTTAATAATGCAACCGAAGGAAACTTTATACTTCAGTTTTTTTTTTCGTGAAATTAAAGAAATACCTGACGAGGTATCGGAAAAGTCAAAATGACCGATCCATGAACTTTTGGAGGCAAAGTTCTTTTTAATGTAGGCCGAAGTCAAGATGTAACACGTTTAGTTTCGATAAGGCTTAGCCATAAGATTTTTCTACGATCAACAGACTTATTTCGACGGAGTCTTGATGCCCTACGTGGAGTTTAGCAGAGATCGAACGTCGAACCACGCCACTGTGATTGGCGCTGTATTGAACTCCGCTATATTAGAAAATATTCTAATTTTAAGACGAAAACAATAATTTTGATTTTTTTCGAAGAAAGACACGCAAACATATTATATCTGAACCGAAAATGTTGTCTGTGTAGAGTTTTCGAGTACCTCAGCTCAAGGACATAGTGGACAAATGTAAAAAGTCTTGAGTAGGTTTTGTTTTAAAAATAAAAAGGATAAAGCTCTCGGCGTTGATCAATCCCTGAGAGGTGCCCCATGCATTCGAGTTCATTAAGTATCGTTGGAGGTGATTGAATGCATATCTGGCTTTTACATTGACTCGCGATGGCCTGCCGATGTATCGAGCCAGTGCTGCTATCCTCCCAGATAAGTTTGGTACCAATTTGCCGACCCCAGAGAGGTGGAAAGCTTAGTGGGCCATGGGCGCCGGCATCGATTCTATGTGTGTCTCGCAGTGGCGCCTCCAACCACTGCGCCACACACCCCTCTTTTGTTTTTAAAAGGCCCACTAAATATAACTTATCAATTACGACTTCCATTGCTGCGTGTCCGAACAATCTTCTCAATGAGCTGCGCGTACATCAAAACACCAACGAATTCCTTACTAGTGATCATTTGCGTGGCGTGCAAATGTCGCCACATTGACTTTATCCATCGGAGTTTTCTGATTTTCCAGAGTGAGACGTACCATCCAATAAATTTGACCTCACGCTGGAGTGAAAAGGTTTCTATTGTTCTACGTCTTTCGAGAACTTTCCACTGTTTATATGAATCCCTTTCTAGTGGAATTAATGTCGCACAGGGCGACAATTTGATAATGCTTCTTTTTTTTTACATTTGAAATACTTGATCAGCATCGATGAGTTGTGCGATTACTCATTACTGATGTTTGCGCTTTCTTGAGCCAGCTTATGGCTCAGCGAACGCTCCCGCCTTTTCCTCGACGGTTGCCGTCGCCCTCTATTGCACCCTCCTAGTTGTTCTTTTCTGTAAAGGCGATTATATTACGTTATTATGACATTTATCAAGTCATCATCACACATTTGCAGATAGAATTCAGTTATTACTTTGAACTATATCTAAAATCTATATCATATTTACCAATGAGTCGGTTCTTATCGCTAGTAATGTGCAGCAATTAGATTTGTGTACCTAAGAGTATAGCACATGTTCTTAAAGTTATTCATAACCAGTAAGTTTTGATGACAAGAGATACCATCGGATAGCCTCTTGGAAGCTGTGGTGATGAGCTCGAAATCTCTTTAAGTATCTTGCGTTGTCCTAGCATAGTAGACGTGAGACCTACTTGTTTTGCACAGCCCTTCTAATCGTAGTGTTTTTGACCGCGTCGCCTGCCATAAGGAATAACATCATCTAGAAGCAGGCCACGAATATGGTTAGTTGAACAACGAAGAACGGCAAATATTGTTTCCATGGAACAAACATGAACCATATCTCCTCAGACTACCAATTTCGTCTCAAGACAAGCACATAACTTCTTTCAATGCACATTTAAGTCATAAATACGGCACGATGTGAAACGCTGCCCCAAAAAATTGGCCAGGAATTTTTTTTTCCTTTAATTTCTTCTATAGATAACCTGACATCAGATATTTCGCTGATCCTATCCTTCCATTCGGTTCATCTCACATCCATCATCCTCGAAAGTCTTTGGGTTTGCGTGTGTTTGGCTGTTGCATGAAGATTTTTTTGTTTTCTTTATGAATGTCTTTTCGAGTAGAATCTCTGTGGAGTCTTGGAATACCCGTACTAGGATGTTCCCAGGCCTTCCGCAGGTGGTCGAGTGCCTTTGCGGATTGGAGCAAGGTTCTTAGACAAGTCTGGTTCCGAGTTCTTGACCCTAAAGAGATGGAAGACGTGGTTGGCCCAGAGCAGAGTCGAGCCAAGGGTTCGCGGTATTTGAAGGCATCTTCACCAGTGCGCTATCTGTGGAGCTGTTTAGGAAAAAGCGGGTTTAATGTTTGAAGCAATAAAATTGACATAATTTTTGTGAATCGAATCGATTGATGCAAACACGAACCGTCGTTGTTATGTCGGTGAATCCATGTTTACTTAAAAGATGACGAAAAATTTTAATCCACATTGTACGACACGCCAATCGACAACCGGCAGGACTTATAAGATTAACCCATAACGGAGGCGCGCCATAGCTCATCGGAGCATGGCTCTTCAGATGAAATACGAGCAATTTCACATCGGCTGCGGACTTCCTGCTTTTTTCAACAAAAAAATTTTTTTCAATAACTGTCAGTTTTAAAGGTTGTGAAATGAAAAGGTGGTATGTATGCTATTGTGTACTGTGTGTTACTGTGGTCCGTTATGCAAATACATTACTGTCAGCCCTTGCAAATATTTTGCATCCTGTGTTGTGACCATTTCTTTGTAGTCCTTCATCGACAAACGTTAATGCGACGTCGATAAAAAAAGAGCTCTATTTAAAATCACAATGCTCGCTTCCAACAAGACTGCAACTGTAGCCTCATCTTAACTGGGCTCAATGCTAATGTGGACTTGCCAGATCAATCCCGTTGTCGGGTGATTGCTGATGGCACTGGTAGAGAGGAAACCAGCTGAGAGAAACGCAGATCAACGGCCGGCGGAAAGGAAAATCGTGGTTCGATCTGATCCGCTGTCCAAGTTTTGCGAATATCTCGGCATCGCTGTGGATGTTTCGCTGTTTTCCCACCTGTCCCATATAACGATCATAGTTGTTAAAATTAAATAGCAGCCAATTGTTAATGAAATTACCAGCCAATGAACTTTTTCGAAAAGAGGTTTTTGTAAATCATCAATTGTAGAGAGTAATTTTTTCTGTTCTCACCTCTACCATTGTGATTTGGTTTCGATTAGCCATACATGCTTACTTGATACTTGAACGGCCCGTCCTCATTGGTTGTGCGGGCTCCAGCATAATCACCACTTCTCGGAGACTTGCTGGTTAAGCCACTGTGGTTCAATGGAGTCCCGAAGTCCGTCTGGCCAAAGTATGCTTCAGGTCTTCACCACCACGAGCAGTCGCAGCCCTTGTGGATCAGAGGGAGATTCGCCACCGTGCGACTTTGATACCAGGACGGTGGCGGATCCTGGTATTGGCTTAGTCTTAGCTAGGCCTCCTGATGGAAACGCCGGACTCCTTCTCAGCTTGGGAGGCCCAGCTGGGGAGACGAATCCCCCCGCTCTACATCGCAGTCCGACACCCAGGAACACCTCCCAGCCACGATGAGGCGGTAAACCGTTGGAAAGAGCCATATACAGTCAGGTAAAAAATCTCTTTATTAGTTAAACTGAAAATGGATATCGTCGTGTCTGCACAGTAAACTGACTTAAAGTATATGAAGACCGTATCATTCACACCGACCATTATGGGTTAATGTTTGCAATTGTGCTTGTATTTGAAGAATATGGATAGAAAAATGAACTAAACAACAGTGTACCTTTTTGTGTAAATTCTTCTTGAAGAAAGGAACACGTAGATCGCATTTAGCTCCAAATATTTAAAAAACTTTTAAAGTTTCATCAATAATCTTTGGTCATTTTACGAGTACAAGTGATTGCAATTCTTAACCCTCTCACGGTGAAGCTATTTATTCGACAATTCCTTTAATCAGATCCGCCACCGTCCTGATAACTTCTAGATTATTGGGAGATTTTAGGAGATTAGAACTTCGTAGATTTATGGAAGAGATTTTACTTTATTGGACTAATTGCATGTATAGTTTTTATACACTATGGCTTCAAATTCAGTTATGTCTAGAATTTTCGAAAAAACGAAAAAACAACCACAAATGGTGCTGAGCAACATGCTCTGATCCTGACACCAGTAGAGCACATCACTGAGCTCAGAATGAGACTAAGAATGATAGGAAACACCACTTTGTCCTGCTGGAGGAGATCCCGCCTCCCATTTGTTTTCATGTTTGAAATCTGAGCTTCGAAGCAACAAAGTTGAAAGAATACATGTCATGAGCTCCAAAATATCAGAATTTCATGGTGGTAAAGCGAGAGAATTTTGATCACGTAAACAAAGACGTTTAAAGGATAAAAGGATAAAGCTTTCGGCGTTGATCAATCCCTGTGGGATGCGCCATGCAATCGACTTCACTAGGTTTCGTTGGAGGTGATTGAATGTATATCTAATCTTTACAATGACCAGCGGTGGCCTACCGATGTATCGAGCCAGTGCTACTATCCTCCCAGATAAGCCCGTTACCAATTTGCCGACGCCGGAGGGATGGAAGGCTTTAGAAACAAAGGGGTTTACATCCTAATAACTGCAATTATCAGAACTCACAATGGGCCGAGAAAAGTTGATTTGAAATTGAATGCGGCTGTCATTTTAGCATCATATAACTCCTATAGAGATCCCACCGTTGCATATATGTTAAAGTATTTATTTAAATAGGCGACTTATCGTTATATCTTCCAGCACTTCTTTCATTCTTTTTCTTGCTCTGCAATCGTATTATCATCTATAGAAATGGGTCAGGTTTATCTATGGGTTCTGCTTCATGCTCAGAATCTGTCACTTTCTCACCTCGTCGATGTAACGGATACTAGCTGAGCTCGGCTGGTACTGGATTTTCCCTCAATCCTTGGATCCTCATGCCAGGACGTCCTCCTGTCTTCATCAAAGGCATTCACCGTTCTCTTTCGAATTCTTAAGGACATCTTGCCTCGTTTCCGGACTGCTAGGATTTTTTCAGGACACGGTGGTACTCATTGCGACAAGACAGTCTAACTAGTTGAAGACGATGTAACGGATCAAAGATGTTTAAATGCAGTGAGCTAGAAGTAATAAACCACGAATATTAAACTAGAGAATCTAGCAAGTCCAACAGAAAATTGTCAAGCTGGTATATCCAACGGAGAAAGACGAACCAGAAAGAAAAATGAACGACCATGCACTTTCTTTTTTATGGATGAGTTATTGACATCTCTTTCTTTACTCTTCTGATCCTATTCAAAATGACCGACCTTCATTGTAAGGACTCTCCTCAGTCGTCTTCTCTTTGTGACAGACGATCGATTGTTTATCAGAAAAAGAGGAAATACAAAAAAGAGCTTCCAAACATCTTTCAAAAATATATTTGTTCTTTTGAAGTGATTTTTCTCCAAAAAAGTCTCTAGTCATTAGGATCCTTAACCAGGCCTGCTTATTGGGTTTCACCCCAATGGATCTGAATAGCGTCACAATTTTCGTACGAGATCTTTCCTCTTTTCTATTTTGTTTTTTGTCTACCCCAAAATTTGCAGATTTTCTCAAAGTGTTTGGAAGGAAATTTCTTTAGAAACAGTATCGTATCACATTCTGTTTGCTGAAACGATCATATGCTTCATTAGAACTACTTTCCTAATTCATTCAAATGATTGGTTCGGTTAAAAAATATTTCAGCAAACTTTCTTCCTCAACATGTCGATTCATCTTACGCGCTTAATTGGACAGAAACAGAAATTCTTTTCTATCAGTAGAAAAGCCTTTTTTGAGGGTTTGTCCAGCGCCGAAATCCATGAACCTGTTAATTCGCCACGGCGAGCGCGTTAACGGGCAAGGATCTATCGCATATCATTCTTGTGATGGTCGTTTTCACGATGTTCTCTTGTGCGTATTTTGCCTCACACAGGTTCGGCTTTCGTATGGAACGTCAGCGAACGGTGGATCGTGTTGTGGACACTCGAATCGATCTTCTGGAATGGGATTCACCACCGACGACAAAGGAAGACTGTGCGGCTTGTCGTGCACTCGATTGCGACATAATCTTCGCATTATTGTTCACCATGGTTATCGCTTGCTTACTGGTGTTGATCATGATATTCTGGCTCAAAGGAGTACTACAATACGAGGAGTAAGCATAAAATAATGACGAGAAGATCCTGGATTTAAATACTGAGTAACTAATCCGTTCAAGAAAGGAACTGTCCGCTTTACTAAGTCTTGTAACCACATGACATCAAAATCATAGCACCGTACACGGACCTCTTTCAAATATGCAGCAGTTGTTCGTTATCAGATAAGAAGTAGGTAAGATAGAAGCACTTTAGAATGTGATCGTGTTTTTGACGAGAAGAATCCTAAAGGTGAATTTCAATTTCCACTTTTACCAAAGGAACCTACCGATAATTCTATAGAGAAAAATATGACGTTGCCGCGAAATTTACAGGTAAGTGGACGAGATTCGGAAGAAGGTGAGAAAGAACTTCTAACAATTTTTGTGGAAGGGAAATTGGCAAAAATTCTTTCCCTACATTTCTAAACGTGCTGCGAGAACTCATCGAGATTTTACTAACAAAAGCTTCTTCCAGTGTGTATACACGTTTGTCGCGGGACAGAGGCAACGTGTCAAATTAGAATTCGAACATTTCCATCTGGCCGGCAGCTCAGACAGGTGAGCTCGTCGGCTACGATCAAAAAAATTCCTAGCGCTTTTTCCCTGTTGCACGCGAACGTAATTGCTCGTTATTTTTATTACAATAGAAGGATTATTTGCTGTTATTATCCACCAATAGAAGCGGATATAGTTTATATTACCCATTCGTATGCTATTGTCAGGTGTGGGTAACTTCCTCCTGCCATTTGATTAGGACAACGAATTCGGTCGTCTCTTTGTTGAGGTTATGAAATTTGATGTTTTCATCGTTCATGCAGCCTATTTTGAACTAGTGCTACCTATCTGTTGATCCAAACGAACGGTTGAGGCAAAAAGCGAAGGTAACGAGCAAATCCCAGGATCGACTTTCTATTAACCTCGGCGTTGATCAATAATTCACTATTTTCTTGATGGCAAGATACGAGGCTGTTAGTGCAATATTTTTTCACAATGGTTGAAATTTCTACGGCTTCGCTTTCTTTAGAGCATGGAAAGGTGAAATTCACAGGAAATCTACTTGGTGGAACATCTTCATAATCTGAGAAGAAGAAGCTTGGAAGGGAATTTTTCATTCGCATAGGAAGCAGTTGCTTTTAAACATTCACCGTTCTGTTTTTCTAAGTCTTCCAGTTACCTAGTGAAGACCAGCAGCACAGTGTCAGGAACGTGACTAGCTTAGGTTAGAAAGAATCAGCCTGAGGTATGGCGCGAGGTCACGCTTGATCACAAGGTGCCCCTTGGTGCGGTCTATTCACGAGTTTTTGAAATTTATCCAAAATTCTTCAAGATTTTTGCGCTAAGATGGTTTAGATTTCCTGCAAGGACTTTTATTTTGAACTCTTCTTCGTTATGCATTTCTGCGGTATGAATGTTTAATAGAGTGTTCTATTTGACTTTAAGTTTCCCACTCAGATATCCTTTTATGGTCAAAATGGTCTACGCGTTTCCACAACTAACTTTCTTTTACGAGAGATCATGCGCACCGTGCGCGAACTAATGCACTGTCTCGTTTAAACGATGAGGTAATGTGGAGAATACCTATATTCAATGACTACGAAGCGGTAGCTCATCGGAAAAGCTTCGAAAACCCTGCCTAAAACGGTAAGTCTAGCGAGAATAAGGTCCTATATGTCCTGTCCTTTGTTCCTAAAGAATTAGGAGCGTAAATAAGACGTTGCTTAGGAAGCACAGAACTGGAGAAATCGGTAGTTGTCAATCAAATACGATCGAGCACTTTCAGGCGTCCGCTAGTTCGTAACCGGCCGACTATGGGAAGAGCGAAATTGCATTATTTGCCCTTATGGTAGAGACGATGATTGCGTGAGTTCGGGTACAGTGTACCAAGCCTCTTGTAAAGCATGTAGGGACGGGTTAGACCACACTGCGTTGGTACAACAGACTACCTAGTTGGCAAACTTAAAGTCAATAAGAACACTATAGTAACACTATAGTAGGCATGCATAGAACACGAATGCATGATGAAGATTTGGAAATAAAAATCACTATCGTTGCACTGGAATGGAAAACATCTGGGCGCAAAGCTTTTGAAAATTCTTGGGTATATTAGAAAAATCCAAAGACGAATCGCAAGGCGGAGTGCTTTATGATCAAGCGTGACCTCACCACGTAGTTTTACATCTTACTACTACTAATACTTTATTACATACACACTGGTTTTTTCACCTGATCCAAGCACATTCGTCGCCCATGTGAGACTCTGTGCGACTTGTCTCTACCAAATAACTGGATTTTGACTGCAGCCTCAACTTAACTGAGTTCAATGCCGATGTGGGCCCCCACAACAATTCCGTTGACGGGTGATTGCTGATGACACTGGCGAATAGAAAATTAGCCAAGAGAAAGGCAAAACGGAGGACGAACGTGGTGTGGTGGTGAAAGCGTAAGCCCCCGGAAAGGGTAATAGCGTGTTCGATCCCCACCGTAGACACCTGTGGTCCGTGAAAATTCTAGCATACAGGAAACAAAAAAGGTTAGCAAAACAGTGAATGTTTAAAAGAAGATGCATACTGTGCGAATGAAATTTATGTTTTAAACGTTTTCTTCTGAGTCTATGGAAGTTTCGAATCCGTGAAGAAGTCGAAATCCGTGGAATCGTCAGCTATCGTGAATAGACAGGGTAATAACGACCTCGTTTCTGCTCATCAATGAAAGAGAGGGGGAGCAAAGTCTGAAATGCAAATATACCGAAAAACGTATATCTGGTCCATACCAGTTGCCAAACTTAACCTCTAAGCAAACGGATTGTTTGCTAAATTTTCTAGGATACGTTAGAGGTTCTCATCTTTCAACATCACCACAGTGATAATTGCTTTAATAATAAGAACCTCAAAGCTCTTGATTCGAATATTTTTTGATGCAAATTTTTTAGAAGGTTGAGTTTGAGCTGCTAAAGTACATTTTTTCCAAACAGTGGAACCTTTAAGATATGTTTTTTCGGAGGCAGTATCTAAGGCAGTTCATCAATTGGGTAAGGATGGTTGGAACCATAATTCGACATTATGGTAGTGAAATATAGCTACTATAATGCTGAGATAATTGCAAAACTCCGGACCGCAGGTGTCTGCGGTGGGGAAGGAAATGAGATAAAGGCGAAACGAAGGACCCACATGGTGTGGTGGTGAACGCGTTACTCCCGAAAAGGACAATAGCGCGTTCGTTCCCCACCGCAGATACCTGAAGTCCGGAGTTTTGCAATTACCTCAGCATTATAATAGTTATATTTCGCAAATACCCTGCCGTTAAAAAGAATAGGCAGTAAATAAAAAGGTTAAGATTATGGTAGTGAATTCTCGGTTTTCCACTTTTCCTCTTCTTGTAAGTCTAAACCCATCTGTTCTGAAAAATTTCAGCGTATTCAGTTGCGAAATTGAGTATCTAGATATTTATTCGGAACTCGAGCGTGTTGAATATGACCTTTTATCGGCTTCACTCGGTGGCCGATATTGTGGTACTGTTTCCCCACACGTTAGGATAAGGTCAGTTGTTGTTTTGCAAGCTTCATTTGTTTTCTTTTGTGTCTTGTGGAGTACTTCATTTTTATCTAGAGAGCTTTAAAAAGCTTTTAATTTCTTTGTATTTTTGTTGAGCAAACGCGAGGTGTTATTATTCTTTATTCACGATTAAACTGACGTTTCGGCGGATTTCGCCTTCCTCAGAGCCGCTTGCTATGAGGTTTTCACTAAGTATGTCACGTAGAGACCAACCGCACAGAAATCACATGGAAGTATAATGTCCATTATGCCCATTATGTCCATTATACCTCCATGTGATTTCTGTGCGGTTGGTCTCTACGTGACATACTTAGTGAAAACCTCATAGCAAGCGGCTCTGAGGAAGGCGAAATCCGCCGAAACGTCAGTTTAATCGTGAATAAAGAATAATAACACCTCGCGTTTGCTCAACAAAAATACGAAGAATTACTTGATCAATGCCAAGGTTAATAGAAAGTCGGTCGTGGCTTTTAATTTCATTCTCATCGCTCCACCTTTCACATTATTGTAGTCTTCACCGTGTTCTTGTGCTCGTCTTCCATTCTCGTGCTCGTGATATTGAGCGAAAGTTCGGATTCCGTGGGAAATACTCATTCATACCAGATAGTAAGTCCCTTTATTAAATCTTTAAAAATTTTTAAATTTCGTATAAAGAAGAAAAATGGTCAATTGTTAGGGAGAGTTTTGGAAGTGGAAGGAAAACTATGTATCCAAACAAAGTTTTCAAATAGAAAGTTATCAGCTATCAAGTAGAAAGACCGTCCTGAGAAAAGTTTTTTGTATTGTGCGGCGTGGGTATACTAGTCTCTTCATATAGCATCGTCCTCTTCTTCGAAACTTGGTAGAAACTGTAAAACGGTAGGGAGGCTGCTTAGATAGAAACAGAAATGTCATCGGCAACGAAATTAACTGATGGGTAATTGGCTAGAAAGAATACGTGTTACCTTTTACCATTGGTTACTTTTTTTATGGCACAGAAGCACACTGACCAGAGAGATACTCAGATGCTTGTCCGACCACACCCCGCGTCAACCGAACCACTTGTTTACCAGGGATTGGGAGGTTTGTACAAGACTTTTTTGGGAAAAGCTTTCCCTGATTCCCAAAGGGCGGCCCCTGCTTTACCTGTTGCGAAGATTTCGGCACGCCGGAGAAAACTAACGCGAGCAGAATTGAATACCTTGGAAGAAAAATCCCTGGGGTAGCCGCTGAATGCATCCGTCTGATTGACGGTTTTCGTCTTCTTCATGACTGTCGTTGAACACTGGTTGAGTCGACTCCTTCGTTAATCCTGGAATAGCAGTGCTAGGACGTTCACTGATCTTCATCAGGGGCAGTCTCCACTTCCAGTTGATTGGAAAGAGTTGGTCCCAGTTGATCCCACTTATATATATATATATATTAGGGACGCATGTTGCACTGTGGTTAGAGGCGCACTGTAATGCACAAGTGCTCGTTGACCTGATCCTGTTCCTCTGACTTACCAAGCCTTCCATCTCTCTAAGTTGATAAGTTGATAACAGACATGTGTGGAAGGATACTGTGCTGACTTAATGCATCGATTGACCATCACAAGTCATGGCAAAGGTCAGAGATGTGTTCAATCACAACGAACGCTGCTCGGTAAAGTCAAATGAGAAGAAGTCGAAAGGGTTATCAAAATGAGTTGGAATTTATGCATATATATAGCATGTTTTCATTGAAATCATGGTTTTATTGTTTCCGTTTTTAGCTATATATCAGCCTGGCACGCCGCTTAGCGATGACGACGGATGCAGTTTTATCATCGATGCCTCGAAACGAAAGAAAGGTGCCATTTACTCACCAACGTATCCTGGCACTTACCCAAAAGTAATTTGATTTTTACGTGCTTTTTTCTTTTACCACTAATATTTGGATATTGTTGACATTCCTTCGGCCGAAAGAATATGACTGTCGACTTTTTTCTTTTTTCTTTCGTTTCCTTTTTTCTATTTTTTCTTCGACATGACAGGACACCTACCAGTCATGTATAAGGCAGGTCTGCCTAGGCAAACAACCAAAAACAGAGAACGTTTTGTTGGTAGAGCTATTTGACTTCAGCAACAAGCGTAAAAGCTTAAAAGCAATCGACGTTAATCATTCCCTGGGGAATGCGCTATTCATTCCACTCCATTCGTAGCATCATAAGGGTTATTGAGTGCATATCTAGTATACACAATATCATGAAGAGTTAGCGACTTATTAAGTCAGTGTTTTTGTTCTCCTAAACAGCCGAGGTAGCGGTTTACCCACTCTGGAGTGGTGAAGTTTGCTTAGCCCAGTGCACCACATTGAACCAACCATGTGTACCATTGCAGCGAACCTCTAGCTATTTCGTTTTGTGGGAACGACGATGTTTTCGAGAAGAGGAGAATGGTGACGGCCGTTACTATGAATTAATTTGTGGAAATTATCTCCGTTCATTCCCTCAAACGTTATTGAACGAACCACCTCACTTGTTTTACCAATTCTATCGTTAAATCGCTGATTGTTTTAGAATTTCCATTGCTCATATCTACTCACTGGAAGAACCGGCCAACGTATTCGGTTATTTTTCCGTGATTTCGATATCTTCTTTGGTGGTGAACAGTGCGTTAAACTTGTTTTTATCAATTTAGATGTTTAGTTCATGATAGTTATCATTCAGTTATAGGGCACATTTTAATTACAAAAAAAATGGATTTTTAAACCTAGATTTTTTTTCAGCTGTCCATATGACTCGTTAACGGTATTCGACGGTCCAATAACAATTTCACCAATAATCAAAAAGGTGAAGCATTTGGGTCTACTGAGCTACCGTTTGCTTTCTTTATGCGTTAGATTTTTGTTTTGAGGTCTGTGGTTTACAACAACGAATGGAACTGTATTCAGTTGGACCGGAACTTCTTATACATTTTAACACTACTAATCCGGCTAAAGGTGATCCACGAGGGTATGTTTCACACAAACTGCTTATATTTTACTGCCTATTAGAGAAATGGTCTCTGACATGTGAGCTCCTGTTAGTTCCTTCTTCTTACGTTCGGTCTTACAAAAATTCTTATTTCTTAGCAAGTTGAATGAGTTTAATACAGCTACAATGATGCCGAGATTTGTGTAAAACTCGGAGTCACAGACAAACTTCGAGCTCATTACGCTTCATGTGGGCTAGTGCGCTATCCACCACATCAACCAAAACACTTGCTTTGCATTTTTTCTAGCCGGTTTTTTTTTACTTTAGCTGTGGTATCAGCAGCTACTGGTCAGCGAGAATGATGGTCTGTAGCTTCAGCTTTACGTTCAATGCCGATTTGCGCTCTCCAGTTCATTCCTGTTGGCGTGCGATTGTTAATTCCACCGATAGAATAAAAAAAGTGGCTGAGAGAAAGGTAAATCAAGCGCCTTTGATCGCTGTTGTGGATAGCATGGAAGCTCCTGGAAACGGTAACAAAGGGTATGAAGCCCAAATGAGATTATGAATTTTGCTCATATTTCATCGTCCTTATAGTTCGATCTCACACAATGCTATGCATGAGAAAAAGAATAGGCAGTCAGTAAAGTTAAACACTGAATGAGTGGAACATTGGTGTTGCGTTCAGTCTGCCTGTTAATATGTGATTGGCGGTCGCCGTTAATGACAGGAGGACGAATTGTCTTTCAGCACCGGTGCTCCTTTTGCGGCTAACAGTTTATCGAGGATTCTTTTTGATGGTTATTTTCAAAACAACTTGATTAAACGAAGTCTATGACGTCAGAATCCGATTCATGGCACAGAACGAATTCTTGACTGATGATTGAGTGCGAGTTTCAGATATGTGATCGAGTACGAGTTTTCGACTCGTTTTGTTGACGTGACACAACTGTTGCATGGACAAAAGGGTGTCACACATATGCGTGGTACAGAATGCGATGTGAGAGTGGAGAGTAATCGAGAGACTAGTCATTATATCTACTCACCTAAGGTATGCATTGATTTATTGATCGATCTTTTCAGGGGATTTAAGTGTTTTGTATACAAGTATGAGAAGAATGCACTGGTATAGTAAAACAGTATTTTTAGATATCATGTAGCGAATCTTGACTAGAAAAGGGCACAGATCATTTCGGTCAACATTTTCAACTTTATCGATACTTTCTTCGGTCGATAGTTACCTGAATATCTATGGAGCGTTTTACACCGCAAATTACTCGAATATTTGCTTAATTACTTGAACGGTTTACTCCAACGAATCAAGAATAATCCTAGCACAACTTCCACTTGATTTAATAGTTTTGCGTAATAGTCTAAACTAACAACATAATGGCGTTAATTTCCTGGATGAACCAGATTTCCTTTAAGTGGATTTTTTTGCATGCGCTTGTAGCGCAGCAGTTAAAGTTGCAGTTGTAACATGCATATGGTCCGATGGATCGATGCCTTCGGCTAACCCTTCGACCTTTCGGTGTTGGTAAATTGGTGCTAGGCTTGTTTTTGAGGGGACAAACACTGGCTCGGGCGTATCAGAAGGCTTCGTAATTTATTTTAAAAGCTAAACATGCATTTAATCGGCTTCTTCATGCTTAGCGGAATCGAATTGGTGACACAAGAGAACCTCTTCAGCCATGATGAGGTGAGAACCTGTTGGGAGGAAATACAGCTAAGTATGAAATCAAGGGGTGCAAAATTACTATTAGCAAATATATTTATATGGGGGTTGGGTAGCGTTGTGGTAGTGATGTCATTCATTACGAGCATGGTTATTGGTATAACCACGTTTCAATTAATCCCATCCTTCCGGCGTTGGCAAATTGTCCATGTGTGAAGTATCCCGGGACTTCACCTGGCAAAACAAATAGAATGCATGAAGTGTTGAAATCATTTGATATCATGTCGTTTAAGAGAAGTAGAGTTGCATTCGTATGTAACAATTTTCTGTTGTTGCTAGTCGTCTTAAATCAAGAATAGTTCGTCGCAATGTTTCCTAAGTTACAATCTGCAGCCATATGACATCGAACTGTGGTGCTCGGACACTCAACAAGAGGTTGTCAGAACAGGAGAGACCAACAGACTGGTGTCACACTTGTTGAGTATTGATAACCTCATTGGAAAACTCTTCAAAGGATTGGACCCCTACGGTCGAAAGTGACAATGTGGCAATTGTTCTAAGAGTGGCACTTGCCGTTCCGCCACAGTATGTTGGCTTAATGAAGATGGAGACGAATCATCTCGAGTTTTTTCTAGGAGGTTTTGTTGCAAGTGGCCTACTTACCAGAAGTAACTGCTAGTTATATATCTCCAGCCAGGACGGCAGATGGAATGAACCGAGTTTTTATCCTGTAAACTATCGCACTTATATCGTCTTACAGTTGAAAAACATAAAAATATGGTTGCTAAGGTTTGGGAGATTTGGAGAAGTTATGAGCACTGGAAATGAAGACACTGTGAACCAATACTTATATTGACACCCGAACTGTAAACCTTCTTTAAGGGCGCCTGTGGCGTAGTGGTCGGAGGTGCCACTGCGACACAAACGTAGAATCGATCTCCGCGCCCATGGTTTACCAAGCCTTCCATCTCTCCGGAGCCGGCAAATCGGTACCAAACTTGTCTGGGAGCATAATAGCACTGGCTCGGTACCTCGGTAGGCCACCGCGAGTTATTGTAAAAGCCAGATAAGTATTCAATCACTCCTAACGATATTTAATGAAGTCGAAAGCATGGTGCACCTCTCAGGGATTGATCAACGCGCCCTTAAAGAGCTTTGTCCTTTTTATCCTTTAAGCCTTCTTTAACACTATCGCTAGTTTTAACGTTCATTTTTGCTGCCTATTTTTTGTTTCATGACAAGGTATGATGTGAAATGCGATCGTAGAGATAATGGGATATGAGCAAAACTTGGAACTTCAAGTGGGCTTCGAATCTTCGAATACACTCACCAGGAGTAAAACATGATATCCGCCGCGCCAACCGAGGCCCCTGCTTTGCCTATCTCTCGGCTATGCTTTTGCCCCGTCGGTGTAAGCAATCACTCGTGGTTTTTGGTACATTGTAGTATCTTTAAAAGGACCTTAATTAGACCTTAGTAACAATAGACAATAAACAACAAATTTCTAAATGATTGTGTTAACACGAGGTTGGTATGAAAACTTTTATATTGCCACGCTGCATGCCAATCAATAAACTACTGACTGCTCCGGGACACATTGCTACTGAAACAGCAGATCATATTGGGTTAGCGGCAATAAGTCAACGTCAGTCTTGCGTAGAAGGCACCTCCGAGTGAAGTTCTTCATTCACTTCTTCAACGGAAGTTCACTCTATTGGATTCGATTTGATGCACCTACGAACACCCTTCTAGCAAAAACTACCAGCTGGGAAAGTAAAAGTTTTTGTACCAACCTCGTGTTAGCTCACGCATTTAGAAAATTAGTGTGATTTCGACTGCAGCTTCAGCTTAACTGGGTTCAATGTCGATTTGTTCTGTCCAGATCATTCCCGATGCGACGGTTGACTGCTGAGAGCATCGACAGAGTGAAAAATTGGCTGGGAGAAAGGTAAAATAAGGACCGCGGATGATATGATGAATAAGCACGTGAGCCCCCGCTACGGTTAATAGCGAGCTCAAAGACTACCTGACTTTGCGGGTTTTGCTCATATCTCAGCATCCGTGCGGCTATTTTGTTTTATTTTTGTGTTGTTCTTTCCCATCTCTGGTAGTTAACAAAATGATCATATTACAGTATCCAGAGCTTTATCCCAAAAACACAACATGCTCGTATATACTTGATGGACTACAAGGTGATCAGAATCTGGAGAAGGTTATCCTGACATTTGAGGAATTCGCTGTACTTTCAGATGATCACAGGTCCTTTATCATGTTCAAGTTCATTTCCACCACAAACTTAGTTTCATTAGCACTTTTTTGCAAAGCAAAGAATAGTGGGGACAACAGTTCCCAAAATCGACTTTCTATTAACCTGGGAATTGCGTCATAGATATGTCGCTTTATTTTTCAACAATCGCGAAGTTGTTATAAAGCACACGTTTACTTCCATACAACAAGAACTCATACAACGCAACCGTAGCTGACGTTTCAGCAGTACCGTCTTCTTCAGAGCCTGGGAGGGTACACTGACATGTTACTTACTAGCCAAACGTTTCGACAGCACAAACAGAAAGATGAGAATCTGAACGATAATTGCACGATCAAGACCTTCTCGAAAAATCTGAAACCGAAAAAAAGCAGGAGTTCAGGTGCTAAATACCTGATCTCTTGCAGTACTTGCGGAAATGAATTTATTGGCGAAACGGGCAGACTTTTGTGTATCCGTATAAAAGAGCACATAGATAGCAAACAAAAACTAAGACAAGGTACGCCACCGGAGATGCACAGGATATAAAAGCATAGCGGAGACGATTTTGATATGAAAGTCGCTATCCTCGCATGGGATCCTAAAACACCAGCGCGCAAGCTCCTAGTTGCTTTTTGGATAAATGTCAAGAATCTGGGATGGATAACAGGGAAGAATACCCAGAGATAACACGTGATCTAGCCCCGTATCTTAGAACCGAGTTTTGATATGGGTTCTTCCTGATGGAAAGCAGATAAAAACGGCGTGTTTTTCGAGGTGTTGATAATGTAATTATCGTTCAGATTTTCATGTTTTTGTACTGTTGAAGCATTTGACCTAGTAACCTAGTATCCGTGTACCCTTGCAGGCTCTGAAGAAGGCGATACTGCCGAAACGTCAGCTACCGCTGTATTCTATGTGTTCTTTTTGTACGGAATTAAAAGTGTGTTGTACAATAACTTCGGGACTGCTGAAAGAGAAAACGACACATTTATAACAGTAACGATACTGAAATTGAAGAATACTGTACTTGAGTGGTTTAATTGTTGCTGTGTAGGGTTGAGCCATACGTGTAATGCACATAATCCTAACCATTGCGCTTCTTATCACCCGCTCACTCGTGCATGAAGTTCGAATCATAGCTAATTTTTCCAAGCTGTACCGTTTTCGAAAACCGACGCATGGATAATAATAATAACAATAATAATAATAATAATAATAAATGCAAACATAATAAAATATTATTCGTTGATAAGCTAGCAAGAGGTTGATAAAAATAGCCCAATAAAATTTTTTTCATCAACCTTGTGTTAGCTTATCAATGAAAAATACGATTGTCGGTCTTGTTTTAATGGAAGCACAAGGGTTTGTATTTTCAATAACTATGGCGCATCTTTCTTAGAGTGAATAGTAGTAGTAACCACTCGTATTGTTGGGGAACGAAATTTATTAATGGAAAATTTCTTATATCATATTTTTTGGGTGAACAAGAATTAGGTGATGGACGGAGCTCTAACATTTCCAGTATGGCCGCCACTAGTTCACCCAACATAGACGACATTGCCTGTCCGGTTGCGTGGGTTGGAGTCGCCATATCGGATTCCACAATGAGAGCAACACTTTCATCTACTGATGAGAGCAATTTCGATGCTACACTCTGCGAACGAATACCATCCAGTTAGTTTGGTTCTTTTCTTGTTGTTCTTTTTTCCAAGCCGATGATCTTGTCACAACTCACAGCTTCACCACTAATGGGGCCTTATGTGAGTGCTGGTCCACGTATGGTCGTCCAATTTGGTACCACCGACAAACTCATCACTGATGGCTTACGACCGTATGGATTTAAAGCCAAAGTGGATTTCAAAACAGGTCGAGTTCTAGAACATCATTGACGGACGTGTTTTATAAATATTTGTTACGCAAATTTTATCCGGATTATCTTAAGAGTTCCAAAAAATGATAATCAGGTTTAATATCAAGTGTTATTGATGGAGTGTCGGTTAAAAAGTGTGCCAGTTTGCTCGGAATTTATTGTACTCTGAAAATCTACGTACTAATAAAGAGATATGCGTAGGGAGAAAAATGGACACGTGGTGTCAACCGTGGATCGTGTTCTTCAAACTGACGCTTTAAAAAAACATATCGGAAGAAGTCTGCTAAGGATTTCTGAATAATGAAGTGCAATTCGGCATGATTGGATAGTGCTAGTGCTACCTTAATGTTGTAGAAACGATTGGGTTTATTTATCTGTTTATGCTTCACTTACATGACCGTGCTCTGGTATATTGTCCGTCACAGAACGTTTTCTCATCCGATTTTTTCCTCGTCTCAATCACCTACGAAGGTTTTCAGAACAGCTTTTAAATTCCGCTGTATCCTAAGAACTTCCAATTTTTTCCTGGAATCTGAGAGTTCTTTTGGAGGATGACTATTGGCCTTAGCGAATTGAATGGAGCATTTGCTGGACTAGCCTTCTACGAATTTGCTGACCCCGAATGCATGGTTCACTTCGATACTCTGGCGAAGTGACTGGCCAGTTCGCATGCTTTTATTACACGGCATCTTTAACCAATTTTATTCCATTACCTTTGTTAATCGAGTTTTTTATTGAGATTTCTTTTCCACATAAATGTTCGATTTTACAACATAGAATATGTATAATAAAAGCTATGAGGTAGCATTGATGACGTTGATTACTAGCAGCGTGCAGGTTCGATCCGGCACAGGCTCACCTAGCATTCCATCCCTCGGTGGTCTTCAAATTTGAGCAAGACATGCTTGGGAAAAGTTCACTCTCTTCAACCCAAGTGGGAACGGTCTAGCCTCACTATCCCAGGATTTCAGGGAGAATCGACTGGACCAGCATTCAACGAAACTTATGACGCAAGGGAATTCCTCAAGCAGCAGCCGAATCCACACGCGAAAAGTTCGAAGACCTTTGTGAATAATGGATACGAGGAAACGAAACAAATTCAAGAAGTGCTGGCATACATTAGTTTTAAAAGACGGGTCGTGTGAAATAAAAATTAAAAAAGCATAGGAAAATTAGATGATGCTTTCTCAACTGTATATTATGCCATGAACACGCGCCAAAAGAGAACGGCAGTTTTTCTATATGAATGTTTTCAACAAAAATATTTCATTTCAGATTTTGGTGTCGCTGGTGAATCATTAGGAACGTCAAACGAATGTCTGTTTCGATTCCGAAATCCAATGGGTTTCTTCAACAGCCCTAGATATCCGGCAAATGTAAGTACACTACTGTCGTTTCTTTCAGACTTCTGCAAGAAATGACAACTCTAACAGAGAAAAATTCTTCGTTTTCTCATATACATGCGGGAACTTAGTGATGTTTAATTTTGTTGAAATTAAGACTGATCAATATTGCCTATTTCCTTCTAGTATCCTCTTGACACGAATTGCACGTACTTCATTGAGGGCCGCGTGGGCCAGCAAATTCTCATTCATTTCGAGCAGTTTGCCTTATTTGGAGAGAAAGAAGAAGATCGGTCAGTGTTCTTAAAGGCAGCAGAGAAATTACCTTAAAAACTATCTTAGTAACGAGGTTACCTACTTTAGTAGGAGTTGAAGTAAAAATGAACTTTATTAACAATAAACACCCTAAATGCCGCCCACTCGCGTCATTGGTCATAGGAGAGCGAACTGCTCGCCATATATCAATAGGGGAAAAGGCGGTGAATACTTCAAAAAAGGATGCAGCTTTGTTGGTCTGGACGTATTGCTGCGTAGTGTTGCGAGAAATTGAGGACCTCCAACCAACGGTTTACATCCTCATCGTGACTGAGAGGTGTTCCCAGGTGTCGTTGTGCGATGTACGGCGGAGGGATTCATCCCCTAGGCAGGGTCTCCCAAGCTGAGAAGGAGTCTGACGTTTCTGTCAGGAAGCCCGCTAAACCAATACCAACATCAGGCTCCTTCACCGTTCTGGTATCAAACTAGTCGCATTGTGGTAAATCTCCCTCTGATCCACAAGTACGGCGACTGCCTGTGGTGGAGACGACCTGGAGTGGACTTCAGACAGGTTGCCTCGGGAATCCAGGGAACCACAATGGCTGAACCAGCAAAACTCCGAAATACGGAGAATATACTGGGGCCTACAAAACCAATGAGGATGGGCCGTTCAAGTATCCGAGTTAGTAAGTAAATGAGGATCACTCTCGCTGTGATCATCACAGTTTTTACTAACTGCTACTACGAACAGTTTTTCATGTTTTTATAATTCAAGATGTAATGATTGGCTCGAAATCTACGACGTATTCCAAAATGGCGATGAAGAACAACTCGTTTTACAAGGTAATCAGAGAAATGAACTGTTTTATTCAAATTATCTAAAATTAGAAAAAAACGCGTTTGCTGAGTTTTCAGCAATACCAGAACAGAAGCATAATTATTAGGAATAAAAAGTAAGCTTATTTTCTGTATCAGTTCTTCTCGTATACAGTCGCTATTGACGCTGAATGTTATTAGCACTTTAACGACGAGTGACCTGTTTAGGTTTTATAATGAAGTTTGCTGGAGTGGCCTGTATGAGACCTATAGATCTCATTAGTTTCTCGTGGTTTATTTTGGTAAGCAAAAACTTTTTCCCAGACTTCTTTTAATCAGTCGGTAGCTTTTTCAACGCAGATCTCGTGATGGAAGTTATCCATGGAAGGATGTTTTCTCAATAATTTTTCACTCAGTTTCTCATATCACGGCGGGAGACTATTGCAGCTGAAGAGAGTGGGCAGGTGGAGAGTATGGCCAGTGAAGAGGCGCAGAGATGCCTCTCCATCGAAGAACGACGCATGCTATGTGCAGCATCATTTCTGGCAAGCAATTCGTTGTCATCTAATTTTTAATCTTTATGATGTCTTTTGGGTATCGCATGCAACGAGAGGATATCAAAACCGCAGGGTAACTATCGTAAAATTCTTTGCAGAACTTCTACAACTCCAGTAAATTAAGACGAAATAGGACTGGATGGGGGATGATTATTTTTCTTCATACATGGGAGTTGTATATGTATAAAAACAAAGGAGGATGTATAGAAGAAAGTGGAGCGTGTATAGGATGAGAGAAATGGAGAAATCTTCTCAAAACTGAAAGAAAAGCCGATTTATAGGATAGAAATCGCAATGAAAGGGAATAAAAACTGCTGGAGTGGTCGGTGTGGCTTCCGTTAGTGTCGCGGTGGGCACAGTAAAAAAAAAAAATTAAGCGTCATCTACTCCGCAACATCTCCGAAATTAGGCGTCGTCGCGAAACTGTCGTATTGAACTGCACAACAAGCTGGAGTCGAGCAGTACGTTTCGTCTTCATTAGGGAACGACGAACGCTATAGGCACCTTTTTGGAGAGTCTTCACGTTTTCCTCAGTTTTCATAATAAATATCAGCAGTTCAGTAATAAGTGATTTGATTAAAAACTAGTAACCACAGTGGTGCTCAGCTATTTACAAAACTCCGGACTCCAAGCGTCTGTGGTGTGGATCGAACACGCTATTCGCCTTTCAGGGGCTAACGAGCTTCCCACCACACCAAATTAGTAGAGCTGAAAACTATTCTGGCTTTGAAAGTGATGTTATGGTATGGAGAATAGTAAAATAGATTAAAACGGGTATAAATATCCATTTTTTGAAGACTTTGGAAAAACACTCCATTGATTAGACTATCGTTCCATGAGAGATCAGTCTTACTGCTGAGTTCGAAATTTCATGAGTAATGAATGAGTCCATGAAACGATAAAGTCTGGACGACTGTGTTTAACGTCCTTGTCAGTTGTTGCTCCATCGTATACGAAAACATGGTGACTTTTCTATCCTATTAACCAGGCATGGTTTTATTTTCAGACAATTATAAACGGACCCTATATTCATTCGAGTTTCAGAACGCTATTGTTCGGATACGTTTCCTGGTCCAACCGTGTCAGCATTCGGTGCACATTCTATGCGTGTTGTGTTCAGTTCAGATTCATCCGGTACTGGAAACGGTTTCAAAGCACTCTATGAGATTCGACCAGCCGCAAAAGAGGACATTCCCACACACGGTACTCGAACTGCGATAATACTCAAAAGACCGACTTTCTCTAAACCTCGCCATAAATAGTTGATATGCGACAATAGTTTATTTGTGTAGAGACCCTTTCCCCTTTTAAATTCCGTATGTTTTTCGAAGGGATGTTTCCAGAAAGACTTTCTTGCGTAAATTAAGTGGCACTGATTGCTTCTGATTATAATTGAGGCACGCAACTTCAGAGACAACAGAACCACGTGGAGAAGGTGCTTACCGATGTGGGCGACGAATTAGAGCCAGCGAAAGAACACCTACCGGATATGTGATGTCACCGAACTATCCGATCAAATATAATAAGGATGTGCATTGCGACTGGGAAATCATTGCACGTGATGGGCACAAGGTACACCTACACTAACGGATTTCTGGGTTAAGAAAACGCCTAGCACTTCATAGAACTACTTCGTAAAGTACGATAATTGGGTTAGAGTATTCAGTGGTTTGTTACGGTAATTAGATATTTAAGGTGGGACTTATGAAAGGAAGTACTTGTGTAGCAGTATCAGTACTTAGTCTCCCAACAAACTCAATTTCGAATAGTTTCATTTATTCTCTTTTTATAGGATATTCACGGTGCAAAAATTATAGAAACTAGGCTATAGCCATGCAAACTACTTCGAAAAGTTATCGGTTCTCCAGGAAAAAACTGTAATCAAATGTTGTGAAGCATTTTTTCAGATTCTGCTTACAATGGAAAAGATGGAAATCGAAGGTGAAATGGCCGCAAGAACAGCCAGCTGTCAAAAGGTGAGCTATAGTAAAAAATCGTTGTAGTTGGTTAAATCCAAGGAATCGGTTGAGAATCACTTTAGGCAGTGATTCGAGTATCCGGGGCGCCTCGGCCAGAGTACTGTGGAACTGATCGAAGCGTCTTTACGCCAATTGTTACCAGAAACAATTCAGTGCGAATCAGGTACATTCTGATACAGAATGGCAAATAAACACATAAGAATTAAAGGGAACAAGGAGGCAAATCCAACATTGTAAAATAAAGCCACAGTTTATAGTATAGTGGCGGCTGCGATGGATGCACTTGCGTGGTAGTGACCGTTGAGCCGCTCACTACTTAGTAATAGTAGTTCAGTGGTGAGAATATTAGGTTATAGTAAATATTAGATAGTGTACGGACTATCGACTAGTTGTTGTCTCTGCTTGACTCTCGAAAGTGGATCTGTTTTGTGATCCTCTTATTTGGATGGTTCTGCAATATAGGTATTTACCCTTTGACGTCTGAGACGCTGTGAATTGAGAGTCAAGAAATAGGTATCGTAGTTCTAGGGTACTACAATTGATCTGTAGGCTATGATTGCCCAATAAACCAACGACTAGGGTTCCACGTGAAAGTTTGGCGGTTGACTTGCTCCTTTGAGTGCAGCTCCACGCAGTGTTGGTCTACTAGCTTGGACGAATTGTATTTGCTCGTTCTTCGTCACGCGGGTCTTGTGGTTGTTGTCTTCACAGCGTAAATCTCAAACTTGGGTAATTAAACCGTTTATACCAATATTATAATAATAACAAAAAGAAGATAATAAAAAACAGTATAAGTGGCGCGTTAATAACAGGATTACCAAATAAGCGTAAGACAATCAGTAAAAAGATACCTTAAAGTAGGAGAGTAGTTGTATTGGCTATTGTGTTAATCTGAGAGAGAGCTTTCATATAAAAGTACAATTCGACCTATAGAGGTGAAGAGCATATGGTAGCGCGGGTACCAATGGGACCAGATGGTTGCTGGCGCGAATGGCATACCGTAATTAGCTACCGTATTAGTAGTGAGGAATGTGAAGAGAAAAGACAATGCTTAAGCCAGTGAGGTGTTAACATAAAACAAAGCTACAGAATATTGCTTAACTCTTACAGATACAATGTCATGATAAGTATGTATACTAGGGAAGATCAGTGCCTGTCTGAGAGGTTTCCTACAATAAAGTACGGTAGCGCAGTTCTATGACAAGAGGTGAACGAAGATGGTATATGGCAGGAAATGAGATGGCGAGTGGGAGGAACTCCGACATGTGGGCCTCACCAGCAGACGGCGGTCCTTTTATACTGCTTCGGGGGGCGGGCAGATGGGTACTGTTGTTGACCCTTGCATCGTCCTCGTATATCACAATTATGGTGGCAAATGCATAAACAATATTGTGTTCCATCTGGTATTGAAAGTATATGATATTGTTTATACCAACGTATCCTTTATTCTTGACAACCTCAATTTGTGGGCAGATGCTGTTTATCGTTGGTGACCGCTCTTATTGTGCTGATAGATGCTAATTATAGTTGGGTGACCCGCTATCGTTGTTGTCGTTGTTGCAGATAATTCCTTGTGTCCCATCTGGCTAGACGTCAATCACTACCAGAAGATATATAGAATAAAGTTACTATAGAGGATATTATTTTCTACTAGATAATGTTTATTGGTCGACTTGTCGACACAGTTCTCATTAAGATCGAAGTGAAGGCGACAAGAAGCCATATGTTCACCTCATTATTTACATAGTTACATTGCAGAAGCCTGTATTTCAATCTTTAGAAGTCTTATGGTTTTTTGTACACATTTTTCCAGCTTCCTAACAAGCCCGGACAAAGTGAACGGTTTGAAGGGATTCAATATGAGCTGGACCGAAGTGCGCGAAGTAAAAGGTTAGTGGGACGAATTGAGCGGTGAAAAAAGAACGTTGGTCAGTTATCTGACTAGTCGAGATACTATTCTTCTCACGGTGCGCCCAAGTAAATAACGGTGCACCCATTGTCAACGACCAAGGGACAATTTGTCAAGCAGTTAGCAGGTGGTCAACTAAGACGGCAGCTGATCTCCATGAATACGGTGTTGTTCACGATTCCAGATTATTACAGATATGAATGAATGCTCGTCTTCATCTGAGTACATGTGCACGTACACAAAACTGTGTATCAGTTCAATGCTAAGATGTAACGGTGATGCAAATTGTGGATATCAAGACGACACCGATGAAATTCACTGTGGGCTCAGTTAACAATAAATCTAATCGGTCAAGAAAAGCATTATCTGTGTTTAAATGCAACAAAAATACAATGAACGATTAAGTCTAACTGGTTCTGTATGATTTAAGAATAAAGGATAAAGCTTTCGGTGTTGATAAAACCCTGAGGGATGCGCCACGCCTTCGACTTCATTAATCATCGTTGGAGATGAATGAATGCATATCTGGCCCTTATAACGACTTGCGGTGGCCTGTGATGTACCGAGCCAGGGCTTCTATCCTCTCAGGCAATTTTGATGCCAATTTGTCGACCCCAGAGGGATGGAAGGCTTGGTGGACCATGGGCGCGGAGATCGATTCCACGTGCTTGTCGCAGTGGGGCCTCCGACCACTGCGCCACACGCGCCCTCTTCTCAGAAGTATTCCGACAATCCCACAAATGCATTTTGAACTGCGATTACTAAAGGTTATTAGAGAATTTAGATAGTATTGCATTTTAACAAATGTTCATGGGATCAATGAAGCTAGGAAAAGAAAGCATGTTTAGATCACCTAGCCGATTTGTTACAATAGTTCACAGCAGAATGGTTTTGAAAATGAAAAATTGCTCGAGCTTTAGTATCACAAAGGCATGCGTTAACATTTTCGGATTCACCCTTTTCCAGAGGGATGTATAGCGCTGTGGTCATGGGTGCCATGGAATTACATTGTGGATCTGTTGCTGGTTCGATTCCGTGTCCCAGACTCACCCAGCCGTCCATGCCTCCAAAGTCGGGAGATTGGCACCAGACTTTATGAAGGCACAAAAAAGTCGCGGATCAAAGCGCCGACTTGATAAATCGATAGACCACCACAAGTCATTGTATAGTGAAGAAATGCATTTATTCGCCACATATTCCTCAAAAATTGATCAGGGCTAAAAGTTTTACCCATTATCATTTAATATGGAACGTTACGCTGATCAGTAGTCATTTTCTTACAATCTAACAATTGTGGTTGTCCACAGAAACTTCCTAATTGAACTACTTTAGGTGCACGACGAGAGAGTAGCACCGATAAGACAATCGTCATCGCCGGTGTGTTCTGCGGTGGTATATTTCTATTTATCTGTTCTTTCTTTTGCTATCTATTCAAATCAAAGCTGGAACGTAAGAAGAAACGTCAACGCAATCGCGGCTCGCGATACCGTCAACGGCAACCGTTCCGATCACAGAAACCCGTCGGAAAGTCGATTGGTGACTCGTAAGTGGATTACGTTTGAAACTCGATATATTATAAAAGATATATATATATATATATATATATATATAAAGCATGAAACTTGTATAATAGTAGTGGAAAATTTTGAAGAGTGGTGAGGCTATCAAACTGTCAGATTTTCTTCATGGAATTACAGCATAGGATAAGAAAAGTTGTAGCGACCGTCGTTTCAAACGAAATGCTGAATAAGTCAAAACTTTAAACCTAATAAGTACCTCATAGTTATTCGAAACCTTACGACTTTTTAAGATCCGGTCTCAGTTGAAGGCTTTCTGCAGCTCCATCTATCGCAATGGATCTTACAACAATACGATTCTTTCTGATCGAATTCTATATATTGCCTGCAATCGTCATAACGTTAGATGTGACACAGGAACCGATTTTTGCAAGTCTATTCAGCAGCAAGCCATGAAATCATTCGCTATCGATTCAAATTTAGTTACGATCTTTGGGAAAAAAGTGTTTATAGCAAAATTCCAAATATATGAAATACACTAAAATCTCACACATCTTCCTACCCTTCAATGAAAACCAATGAAAATATGGATTCCAGCGAACTGCCATCACCGGCGACATCACGATTCGTACATCATGACGCAACCGGCATTCTGCCTCCTATCACGCTGCATCCGGTAACTGATCAAGTCCAAACATTCTACGGATGATCAATCGACTTTATTAGTTTTTTTCTCTCTCCTCCTCTGTTTCTTCATCACAAAATATCAAATCCTCTTTCATGACGGGTCCCATAAACATTGCGCTGAGTTCCAATTTTTTATTTAAATGCTATTTAATAGAAAAACTTCGTATTTTTGAGAAATCCCAAACTTTTCATTCATTTCCCTTTTCATGCGGTGAACAACTGGTGACATAAATGAGACCGCGCTCTCACGTCACCTGTTTGATGTCATTGCATCAGACCAATAGGGGTTGGGAAGCCCACTAGTAATTCACTGAGGCTATAGAAGCGTATTTGAGGAAAATAGAGCCTACGATTGAAAGGATTTCTTTGACTTTTATATGAAAATGAAGCTCACTCTATTGCGTCGACATTTCTACATGTTTCACTCATTAAAGCGTAATGTGTATAACGTTTGAAAGACACGCTTATACTTTGAAAAACAGAGTTATTTTCGTTATTCATTTACACGTATTATTGGTATTGTAGCACATAGTTGCTTCGTTTTAGTCAAACAGTAATTCATCAAGTCGTTCGAGAGTCTTGTGTTACGGCAGTATCGCCTTCTTCAGAGCCTGGAAGGGTATACTGATAATCTACTAAGCCAAACGCTTCAATAACACTTACAAAAAGACGAAAAACTCTCTGGTAATTACACGATCAACAACTTCTCGAAAAACACACCGCTTTTTCGTGACTTCCAATGAGGAAGTTTAGAACAGCTGATTATAGTCGCATGTGGTTGACGACTGCACCATCCCACATCAAAAATCGATGCGAGCCAATGAGGAAGTTTAGAACAGCTGATTATAGTCGCATATGGTTGACGACTGCACCATCCCACATCAAAAATCGATGCGAACAGGGATCAGGTCGCGTATGACCTCCGGGCATTCATCCCTGCTATTCATTGTAGGGTTTTTGGCATTTATCCAAAAAGCCTCAAGAAGTTTTCGCGCTGGTGTTTTAGAACATCGAGTCGTGCCAAAGTCTTGTGTTAGTTCATTTGCGAGTTGAGAATTCGTTGCCTTCTCTTTTTCAACGAGAACGTGAATGCTTTCCAAGCGAGGAATCTCTCTACAGTCCCGAAAATGGGCATTCTAACGGGCCGCTGTCGACCAGGCTATTCACTGCTTCCTGATTCGACTAGGATTCTTCCAGGACCACAGTGGTTTCTGTCTTAACGGCGATTCTTTCTTCTAGGTAGTGATGTTGCAAGCCGAATTCTGCATGGCTTCATAAAACATCCGAATTGTAAACACAATTTAATACAATTTTAACTTATTGCTTAGCTTACTGCTTGCTCTTTTTAATGGTAGGGTATATTGCGAAATATAACTTCAGTGATGCTGAGATATTGGCAAAACTCCGGACCGCAGGTGTCTGAAGTGGGGAACGAACGCGCTATTGCCCTTTCCGGAAAGTAATGCGTTCACCACGTTCACCACCACACCATACAGGGCCTTCGTTTCACCTATCTCTCAGCTAGTTCTATCTATCTTTTTCCGTCAGCGGGATTGATCGATCTGGGGAGCCAAATTTAATACATAATTTGTGTCTCTCGGAAAAATACCAACGACTGATATTTGGAAGAAAGTTTCAGTAACGATCTTTATTGCACATCATCTTGGTGACTCTTAGGAAGAGGAGGAAGGCAGTTTTCATAAAAGCAGCAGATTGGAGTTAGGAGTAGACTCATGGAAAAAAAGAAACAAACGAATGCATAAAGTGCTTTGATACAATTGAGAAAAACAATTTCTGCCAAAACGTATAGATAGACGAAGAGATATTTTGAAGAAGTGAGCGATGAAATGAACTAGCAAAGTAGAAGACACGGAAACGAAGAAGAAAGGATGAAATTAAGTGAAAAAATGGATACGATGTGCTTAAATAGCGCGTATATACAAACAGCGGTAGAGTCTCTAGCTGGTGCCCTTTAACGTCTACAGTAGTCGATGGTGCAATTTATTGATCAACATAGAAATAGCTGGAATGTTCTGATTATTTCTAATAAGATACAAGGTTTCTTACATACTAATACCACAAAATTTCGTTTTTAACCAAACTCCACAAGTAGTTTTTCACTCAAGTCTTGTTTGTTTTGATTGGCGGCCTAGCAGTCAGCACAGGGTGTTCACAGAAGGAGGTCGCTGATGTGGCTATTTGCCGGGTTTGCGTTGAAAATCTCAAAAACCTTAACTTCTTTTGGATATTTTCGGAGTAAAAGACATCTCTTCAAGTCTGTTAAGCTGTGAACTCTTCAAAAGTCTAAAGTTTTCAAGAGAAAAATTAAAAGCGCTTGTCGAATTATTGTCCCAATATGTTAAGTGATGCGCATAATATTTAGTTAACTCTCCCAAAACCAAAACATTAAAAAACCTCCAAAGCGCTGACGATCCTAAGCAGCAACAGCTGCATCATGATAAGTTTGAATGCCTGAATCTAACCACAGTGGCTAGGGACAGGGAAGTCAACACGCGACGTATGCGCCGTGAATTCCTTTATACGACTAGGTGCATAAATACCGCTTATATTTTGGATAGATAGGCAACCATGGTGTAGGAAAAATGATATCGTGAAAGAAAAGAATGTGTTCGAAAATCATACACAGGCCGCAACTGTCGTTGACGATTTGTATGTCAGACCATGGTTAAAACTTTTTTGAAAAACTTTGTGACCAAGCATAATACGTAAATAGCCAAAAATGTGCTAGTCGTTGGTCGATTCTAGTGGCTTCTACGTCGACCAGTCATGGTCACGGCAGACTCTGTGATGTTGCCGTTTCTTTCATCTTCATATTTAAAAAGCTAAAAAGAGCGGAAGCGAATAGAAGGATAAGGCAGTAGAATGTTGGAATGTTATGAAACTGCTGTAGAAATCATTTTCTGTGCCAAGGAAGAATGCTTTGGTATTGCCGAAAATTAAAAATATTCAAAAATAAAAGTTAGTTTCGTATTCCAAGCAGACTTGCCACACTGTACTCAGTGACGATACTGGCAATACTTTCCCACGGTCGATTTGGATCTCTGAAATGAATATTCATACATTCATAATGAATGGTGAACGACATAACTCGAAATGAATGATGTTTGCAAAACTGCAGACCGCAGGCGGTGTGGAACGAACGCGATGCTACTCTATCCGGTGACTAACGCGTTGACCACTACACCATGCTGGTCCTTCGTTTCGTCGTCTGTCTCTGAGCTAGTTTTCCATCTATTAGCCATCAGCAATCGTTCGTAACAGCACGTTCGTTCTCTAACGCAGACCCTGCGGTCCGGAGTTTTGCAAAATTTCACGTAATAACCTGCCGTAAAAAGTTGCAGTAGACAACAAAAAAAAAGTTAACATTATTCATACATTGTTCAGTGGCTGTGATGAGTCTCTATATACAAAGTATCAATGAAAAAGCTTATGAGAATTTTCAAACGTCAGTGAATGCAAGAACATAAATATGTTAAAAGTCCTAAGTCGTACTTACCGAACTTTAGGTATGACATTGAGAATGAACTTTTCAATAGGTCCGCTACTGGAGCCTGAGCCACGGAAACTGCGATTCTCACTGCCAGGAACCCAAGTTGGCGGTGGTGGTTTGGGTAGCGGCTGACCGGAATCTGTAAAAGCTATAGCGTCTGCTATGAAAAAAAACAAGAACTGGTTAAAAAGTAAAAAATATTCCAGAAATAAAGTTTTTTACTAGGCAGTGTCTCCACGGGTCCACTTCATGTATGCGGTCCCAAGACTCACCCACAACCTACGTGGCCCGTCTTTACGTGATGAATTTAAGCGTTTTATTTTTTATTTGCTGTCTATCCTCTCTTGCAAGGTATAATGGTGTAAAATACCACCACAAGGATGCTGGGATATGTACAAAACTCGGAACCCCAGGTGAGTATCGAACCCGCGATTAACCCATTCGTTGGGTTATGTGCCGTCCATCACTCCAACCGAAAACTTGGCTTTGCTTTTTCTCAACGAGTTGTTTGCTCTAGCCGTGTTATGAGTAATCAATCGTGAACGAAATCGTTGAATTTATAGTCGAAATTACAGTGTTTTCCTTTTATTTACTGCTTTTCCGTTTTCATCGTACGGTACTATAAGAAATACAACTACGAGGGTGTTGAAGCATGAGCAAACCTCAGAACCTCAGGTCGGCTTCTTATTGTGACTGTGATAATGACTACCCTCTCAACAGTTTAGCGCCTCATCTTGGCTAGAAGGTGTTCCTGGGTGTAGGGCTGTGATATAGGGCGCGAGGATTTATCCACCCAGTAGTGTCTCCAAAGGTGAGAAGTTCCAAAGAAGAGTCAGGCGATCCCATCAAGAAGCTCAGCTAGGCGTAAACCAATACCAGGATCCATCACCGCTCTGGTGTCAAATTAGTCGCATGGTGAAAAATTTTCCCCTGATACACAAGGGCTGCACACTGCTTGTGATGGTGACGACCTGAGGGAGGCTTTAGCCAGACTAACCTCGGGATTCCAGGAAACCACAATGGCTAAACTAGCAAAACTTCGAAACAATGGAAATTATGCAGACGCACGCAAAACCATTGAAAACGGGCCACCCAATTATTCAAGTAAGCAAGATATTGACTACAATTTTAGTTTAACTGGTTTCAATGTTAATTTGTGCACCCCAGATCATTCCCGTTGTCTGTTGATAGCACTGTCAGAGTAACTATGTGGGTGTGGTGCATAGCACGTGGCCCCCGGAAAAAACGATCGCGGATTCGAAGCCTACCCGAGGTTTCGTTTCGAGGTTAACTCATATCTCAGCATCTTTGTAATTAATGAATTTGAGTTAAACTAAGATCAAACCAACCATGGATTTCCCCAGGAACAAACAACAATTTAAGGAATGTTTTTCCTTACTATGCTGCACGCGACCAGTTTACTGCATTTGTATACATGTAGACATATTGACGCATGGGAATCAAGACATGGGTGTAGATAAACTGATTATCGCTTGCATCTGAATTCGCCTAAGGGCAGCATAAAGTAAGGTTACTGGATGGTAGGTAGCTGCAAATGAGGTTATGGTCCTCTCCAGCAAAAAATCCTCACGTCTTCTCCAAGGAATTCCGTTGTCAATGAATTAAATGTGATAATGTACATTTCGATCTTGGAAAAGGTCATTAACTAGCAGATGAAATATCTAACGAATACATGAGTGGTACTTCAGATCGCTTCCAAAAAATTAGCGTCCTCTCTAAAAATTCTAGTGAGCTACTGATGGCAACACTCTTGCCTTAAAAAGAGTGAAAACAAAAGCCGCTGGAAAAAAAATACGATGTTCTTTGTGTCTATTAGCAAATAGAGCCGAAATACCAGTTCGAGCATGTGACGAAAACCGGCGACGACTTTGGTGGTGTCTAATGAAGCTAGTCGATAATGAGACTGGGGATGAGTTTAACCACCCAGTTGTGTTCCAGCAGGCTGTTTCCCTCTTTCATTGTTAGTTCGAACACAACGAATACTTGATATTTGACAGTTGAATGGCCCATTCTCACTGGTTGTGCTGGCTCCAGCATAATCTCCATTTTTAGGAGATTTGCTGGTTAAGCCATTATGGTTCTCTGGAGTCCTGAGGTTACCCTGGCCAAAGTCTGCTTCAGGTATTCATCACCACGGGTAGTCGCAGCCCTTGTGGATCAGGGGGATATTTGCCACCATGCGACAAGTTTATACCAGGACGGTGATAGATTCTGGTATTGGTTTACTCTTGGCTGGGATTCCTGATAGAAACCCCGGACTCCTTTTCAGTTTGGGAGGCCATGCCAGAGACTGAGTCCCCCGCTGTACATCACAATCCGACACCCAGGAACACCTCCCAGCCACGATGAGGCGGTAAACCGTTGAGAGGCACAACGAATATCTTAATAAAATTAAGATATGGTAGAGGTGAAAAAGAAGAGTTGGCATAACGAAATACCTTGAATATACCATAAATGAAACGCTGTCTCGTAGTTCAACTCCGTTGAATCAGATATAATCAGCACCTCTGCCTGTTCTGATAACACTTGAATTTCTGGTCCGTTGCAACTGAAAGTATTTCAACTTCATGAGTGAGATCGTTGTGAATTTCATGCATGATCGAAATTCAAAATTCCTAAGGATCAGCTACCAGGTTCGAAAACCAGTTTGTTGAAAGTCTGAGTTGTGTTTGATCTCAACGTATGCTTTACAAGTTGTCTCACATCGGTAGCTTACATCGCTCAGAATAAATCGAATACGAGCGTTTGTCGCCTGAAATTCTTTATTAAGCCTTTTCTTCGCATCAGAAAGCACTTCCAGTTGTTTTCCCTTGTTGTCGTTTTCGGCTCAGCAGATTTAAGTTAAAAAGGGATTGCTACGAATTTAACTAGTGTTATTCTCGGCTCACCCGGATTCTCCAGTAGCACTTTTTCTTACCGCGATGACTTAATTCTTGCCATAGCGGTGTTGCTAACAGTTCTCCACCACATCCGACTGGAATTACTACAAAGTATAAAAGGTACTTGTTATATAACAATAAAGAAAATGTACCCTACGCTAACCTTGTGGTATTCCTTCGCATGTTCGACCAGCTAAACCTCTCGGACATTTGCATTTCGTACAGTTGTTCGGATTAGCGTAGCCACCATTCTGACATGCCAGTGGTGGACAGATATCTACAAAAATTCCCATGTAATCTGATTACTGGAAAAGTAAATTAGAACTGTTATCGTTCTGAACAACAAAGTCAAATCAAAGATTAGAAATAATCAAAAAGAAATTAAACAACGGTGACATCAACTTATCAATAAAGGATAAGGTTCCCAACACAAACCAACCTCTTAAGGAAGCATTGCCCAGCCTCGCCCACCCAAAAAGGTTCTTATAAGCTATAAGCATATCAGTTAGCTTTATCCATTTATTAGGTTGGTACATATGAAATGTCCGATTTTGCTGATTTAACTTTCCGTGTAGTTTGTTCAAATACAAATTTTGTTCTTTATGTAGGTTTAATATATATTGTTGAAGTGCAAAGGTTGCTCTTTCCATACCTAGTCTTGGTTCTATATGAACATATAGACATAATTCTATAATATATGAACATAATATCGAAGAGGTGCGGATAGAAGCACCTCTCGCATTCGATATGTTTCCTGTCACCCATCACCCACAAAGTTTCTCGGATTCGGTTGCAGGTTCGGTTCCCGCTTCAATATGTTTGTTGCAGGGCCAACCACTGCGCCACACACGCCCAAGCTCAGAAGTTAGGGGCGGAAAATAGCCAAGCAGTTGTGTGCAACCATAAGGATAACATGTCCAAATTGTTAAGGATGGATCTCAGAAAATTAGAAATATATCTGTGAAAATAAGAATTTTAGGTTGTTTTGGTTAAGAAATGGTGACTTTCAAATACGGTGACCATATAAGAAGTTCGCTGTGTTGTTCAGCATACTTCTCATCGCTAAGTAATCATACAATATAACCATAAGGATACTGAGATATGAGCAAAACAAGGACGCTCGGGAGGGCTTTGAACCTGCCAATATCCTTAACAGGGACTCACGTGCTATCCAATACACCAGCCTAAGCCCATGCTTTGCCTTTTTCTCAGCCACTTCTTACTCTAACGGCTCTAGCAATCAACTAGAACGATCTAGGAAGCGCATATCTCAGCACTGTTGTGGTTGTACTTTACATAATACCCTACTATGAAAAAAGAATAGGCAGTGAACAAAAAAGAGAACATATTCATGCAATAATTCTCACCGTTACAATAAAGTCGATTCAGTTGTTTCACATCGATGAATGACGGCTGAACCCGTTGTCCAATTGTTCTTTGGTAATTGGCATCATTGGTACGTATTGTAATTTCATCCCAGTCCTTGGTGAATGCCTAAGTAACGAACATCTTTTTAGTTACGTTTTACGAAAGTGCATTCCCTTATCGAAAACCTTAGAGTAATTCCCATGACCGACTTTCTGTTAACCTCGGCATTAATTGATAATTCAATGTTTTTCATCAATAAGCAGACACGAGGTTATTAATATAGAATTTATTAGAACACAATTGCTGACGTTTCGGCGGTTTCGCCTTCTTCAGAGCCTGGAAAGGTCAAATTGAGATGCGATCTACTCAGCCAAACACTTTCATAACCCTAGCAGATAAAACTTGATAAATCGA
>UYYA01000682.1:0-38300 GCA_900624975.1 Angiostrongylus costaricensis | reverse complement strand
CTCGCGATTGCTGAACAAGAAAACGACACATTCATATTCCAATGCCGAGGTTAATAGAAAGTCGATCCTGGGAACTATTATTACCACCGTTATTCATTCACTGAGGCGGTCTAGTTGGCCCTTGCAAGTGCTCGAATTTGTTGGTTAGGTCTGCAAAGGACTAACCGAGCTCCACACGACAAATCAGCACCTATGTGGTATATAAAATTAGTAGACAACAATGACTTTAATACACGGCCTTCAGCAGGTCAATGTATCGGCCACATATATACTCAGTTATCTCTACGATGCTTTATGGAGTTGAATGCTTGGAGTTTCCTTTAAAGCCTGATCAACGCCAAGTGTTTCATCTTTTGTACTTTTTTTAGCTATTTGAAGCCTAGCGCACTTTTTTGGAAAAGAACTAGCAACGGCATCTTCATGGTATGACCTGGAAAATTATTTTTTCCCTAGGACTCTTTAAACTTTCTCAGCCTTTTTACGGTATGTCCAAGCAAAATAGTACACAATTATCCATGATGTGGATTCAGTGCTGTGAAAATTTGTCTCCAGTTTTACCGACTGAAGCTTTTACAACGTAGAATTAAACCGGAAATTAATGGTTGCCTAGTATAGAATATGGTCGAGACGATTTTTAGAAGACAATTAGAGATAGTATCATACACAGTAGCAACTTGAAGTGGTTGATGATATCGTCCTTATAGGATCAATAGTTAGCAAAACGAAACGAATTCTGATAGACTTTAACAACGCTTATAGGAAGATTGGTCTTTAATTAAGTCTTACAAAAGCAATGTTCATGATCAATGGATTTGATTCCGATTCTCCATTAATGCTCAAAGGAATAGACTACTCAGAATGCTCCAGCTATGCGGACCTAGGTCAAGTTAGTATGATGACCGGTTTGCCGCCATAGCTGAGCGGAAGGAAGCAAGCTTTCAAGAGAATTAAGGATGCACCGACTAGAACTAAGAACAACCATCTCATTCCCGTTTTTTCGACCTTACGACTCTTCTTACCTTAAGTACGGGTGGAAAACTTGGTAGCTACGTAAGCAGGATGAGTGATTTTTACGTGTACACGTGGAATCCACAGGACGAAGTTAGTGGGAGCAACCTGTGGCAAGTATGTGGAATAGAGAATACGAGCTTCCGAATTATGCAAACGATCATATAACAGAAACGTCGTTGTACAGGTCAAAATTTCAAAAATCAGGTGAGCTGAACCCGTATTGCGTCTGGACGGTTACCAGTGGTCAAGAATCATTAGCTCCTGGATTGTTCAGGATGTCAAGAACACAGCAGGAAAAATATTGACCTGGCATAAGAAATTTTAACGAAAATCCAAGAGGAAGGATATGATGCACACTGCATTTCTGGAGCGAATAGAACCCAATGGGATGTCCTTGCATGCTGCAACGGCGAATGGAAAAGTCCGAAAGGAAGGCTATGATGCTCACTACGTCTCTAGGGCGCACAGAAACTCACTGGAGGCAATTTTTGCACGTGACAGCGACGAATGGAATATTTATTGGCTCCTGCTCGAGTCAGTCGACAGTCGGCAAGCCGGCATGTGATAGAGATGGCGTGCATAAATCGCATGTATACATCGCGAATAGTAAAATGTGAAGCAAATATGAAATAAAATGGTAGTAGGACTATTGAGAACTAGTTGACAAAACAACTTTACTAGGCAACTGTTTCGAAAGAGAAACTCTGTTGAATCCCAGTGGTGTACTGATCCTCTACTTTCATCTAGCCATTCAGGAGTAATTCGAGTAATTTATCATACCATGGCGGAAAGCTGTCGTTAAGTGCCGAATCTTAGTGCTCATTCACAGGCATTTCAGTACCTCTTATGTTGCAACATTTTCCGCCGTGTACTCTATTCAACACAATAATCTCTCTCTACAAATGAACTCGTCCGAAAGAGGTTTATTGCAGATTATCAAATGCAGAGAGTTATAAAGAGAATAGCTTTGCACGAGTTACGCTTGATATAAGGCCCATATTGGTTAAGCTATCGTTTGAACACAAAGAGTGCGATAAAAGACCTCTCTTAAGCAATATACATCTCTAAGGCGGTGTGCACAAATTCCAAGGCACGTAGTTCGGCAGGTGTTAGCAGATACTCTGTGGTTTCGCCTAGAGTAGAAGTGGGGCTACTTTTGGAACATGAAATTACAAAGAGTGGCTCTGGCCAACATGATAAACTTAGAAGACAATTGGTTCAATTTATTCCATCATGGTCAGTGAGCCCAAATTTCTGTTCCTCACACGTGTTCCTTGGTCAACATTCCAGTGCAGCTATGCCACGATTTCAGGGATAATCGACTCAAGCAGTCCTCAACGGCATTGTTGACGAAAATCCTCGTGCAGCAGTCAAATCCATGCGCAAAGGTCTGAAGACATTCGTGGATAGTGGATGCGAGGAAACCAATCAAATGGAAGAAGTGTTGGGGTCCACGCAAGGGATTTGAAAGGCCATGCAAGAAAACAGATTGCTGCGACATCGCATTCTTCACAGAATTATCGAATCTTGATTTTTTTCAAAAAGAAAGATTTGCAAGTAAATCCGCCAAGCACGTAAATGGCAAGGCTCATCTACATATATGATACTGGGCCTACCAAGTGCAGCCTGCGATTTTAATTTGAGGAAAATAGCAAGATTAACAGTCAAGATGGTTTAAGAGAGAATAAAGAAGTCATCCAAAGCATCATTGATTAGAACAGAATGTTCATACAGTGGGACCGTGGTTTATATGAACAGAGAGTTCAGCAGTTGAATTCTGATATGTGGAGTAAGGAAGCAAGAATGTGAAGACTGTAGGAGCACCCCTGGGAAAACGAAGCGAGGACCAATGACGCTAGTTACATTCCTTCCAGCGTGAGTTGATCTCTACGCATTTTCAAAATTGTGGAATTCAAAATCGTTGCCGGCTTGGTCATGCACAGTCTACGTAGCACAGGAGGAACAATTCCGCATTGTTCAATCCGACAAGGGCGATAATGAAGACAAAGACGTTGAAACCTTAGCCGAATAAACAACTTTATTAACCTCGTCTTAGCTCAATAATCTAGGAAGGTATTGATTACTAATGTGGAAGTTAAATATGAATTAGTTTCAACAATTTTCTTAATAGTTTTCCGTAATACATTAAATTAATTTCCAGCAGCATGTGTGACCTTAGAAACGAGAACAATGCAAAATCAATATAGGAATTGTATAATTGCAAGGAAAGATTAAGAATATTCGGTAAAGCACAAAAAAGCTCTCTGCGTTTATCAATCTCCCCAAGAGATGAGCCATGTATTCGACTTCATTAAGCATAGCTTAGAGGTGATTGAATGCATATCTGGTCTTTACAATGACTCGCGATAGCCTGCCGATGTATCAAGCCAGTGCTGCTATTCTCCGAGACAAGTCTGGCACCAATTTGTCGACCCTGGAAGGATAGAAGGCTTGGTGAGCCATGGGCGCAGAGATCGATCTCATGTGTGTATTGTAGGGCGTCTCAGATCACTGCGCCACACGCGCACACTCCGCCGACTTGAGTTGATGGATGCAAACACTTTTGATTCAAGGAGCAGTGTGTCTCAGCATACTTAAGCTGCAGAGCGAAACTCGAACTACTCATGCAAAAGAAATCGTATTGAAATAAAACTGGCCGCCCAACCACATTTACCTATTAAGCCTTCCTTGGTCGACTTTCTAACACTCCCATGGTCTCCTAATTCCTGGATGGTCAACCTTGAGTTAGTCTCATTGTTGTGAATTATTGTCATTTATATGGCATGGTTGCTTTCCGCTGTAGGTGCTAGGGAACTCCGCTAGGTAACTGCAGATGGATGATTCACGCTGATTGATAGTAATTTTGATTGTATCATGAGTAGATGTTACTCTAAGGACAATACGGGAAATTATTAAACAAATAATTTCGCTATCATGAATGAAATTGCCAAATCATATCTGCAACTCATAGTTGGCTTTCATATTTTTTACGACTGACTCAATTTTACTTCCACTTAACCAATGCTGGTAATTCTTGCAAAAAATAGTGGAAGTTCGTGTGATTGAAACGGCCTTCACAATTTCATCGACAGCCCTAGGATCTGGAGGAAGAGGAAGAGAATATATGCCATAAAATACAATATATTCTTCACATGCCCTTATTTCAGTATCTGTAAAATGCTTTGTTAACACTTAGGCTAGGTACTTGCGCTGATTATCATAAACTCGATTGATCTCGTCTGTAGCTCCTAATACTCTACACTCACTCTGAACGAGAACGTACTAATGAATTAATCATATAACCATTTTCTTTATATGCTCTTTTGAAGCAAATACTGGGAAACTCTCTACCCTTTCTTTTAGCTAGTGTGGCTTTACGAATGGAGTTACATGCATAGATGGAATGCGGCGTGATATAATATAGTGCAAAGTATGTCTATTGATTATTATATACAACCAGTTACAAATTTCTTCATGGTATAATGAATTTCCGAAGGATCCTCGCGCATTGGGTCAAACTACTGCTTAATTTTATGAAAAATACCATGATTGCAGCAGTACAACAGTACTGCACCTTATACTTCCTGATTTTTAGGTTTTATGCCCTTTTTGCAGCTTTTTTTTCGCTTTATTAAAAAATGACGACTCTCCTCTAATATAACACATAATCGAGATATGGCCGTATTTCAGCATAAAAAACAGATCATCCAAGCCGCAACTCCGATTGATCAATATGTAACTCCCAAGTCCGACTTTCTATTAACCTCGGCATTGATTGAATATATCTTTCAACTTCTGTTCAGCAAGCACGAGGTGCTATTTTATTTCTTTATTTACGCACAAGCTTACGTTTCGGCGGATTTCGCCTTCCTCAGAGCCGCTTTCTATGAGTCTTCCACTGAGTATGACGCATGAAGACTAACCGCACCAAATTCACATGGAAGCGTAATGCTGCTCTGAGGAAGGCGAAATCCGCCGAAACGTCAGCTTATGCGTAAATAAAGAAATAAAATAGCACCTCATGCTTGCTGAACAGAAGTAGAAAGATATGATCAATATGTATTCTTTCTTTGATGATCTTACACGAGGTTGATAATGATATCTATCTTCGGCCAACGTTTCGACGTCTTCGTCTTCCTCAGAGCCGGCGATCCGAGTCAATGGTCCATGCTTGTTACTCGTCTCGACGTGTCAGCTTCGCCCTCGTGTCGAGTCAGGTCTTCCTCAGTGAGCCATCTCCTCGAATGAGGCATCCTCACTCAGTGAGGCCCTTTTATACGCGATGCTGATAGTCGATATAATGACAATGTCCGGTGGTAACAACTTGTTTTTCTTCCGGACATGCATCACTGCGCACATCGCGCAGAAGTCGGTGTTGTTATCAGCTAGTACAAGGCGTAGTAATATTTCGAAACCGACTTTCCTTGAACCTCGGTATCATTAATCAATATATATTTTTTCTTCTATGAGCTTACACGAGGTTGATAATGATATTTATTTTCGGCTAACGTTTCGACGTCTTCGTCTTCGTCTCTGATTGATCACTTCATGATATGGGCTCACAACGCAGCTATGATAGGGCATTTCTGTACTTCCACCATAAGCACTCCACCTCCGTGATCTGCTTCTTACGACTTGAACCAGATTGGAAATGATTTCTATGGAAAAGAGAACCTTGTGATTAGTTGACTTATAGACGGATGATGATGTGAAAAAATGAAAATACAGAGGAAACACTTTCGCCTTCATGGCAATTTTTCGTTTGCTATTTAGATGTCCCTACCCAAAGGTTTACCGCCTCATACCAGATGTGTGTGTCAGAGTATAGGACTGAAGTGTACAGCAAAGCGTACCTCCCTCTAGCAGGGTTCCCTAAATTGAGAAGGATTCGACGTTTTCATTCAGTAAACCGCTAAGAGTAGATCAAAACCAGGAATCGCTGCCATCCTGGTATTAAATTAGTCACACGGTGGCAAATATTCTTTTGAATCCACTAGTGCAGCTGATTGCTTGTGGTGGCAGAGACGTAAGGACGGCCTTGGTAACGATGACCTGCGGACTCCGGGGATCGCTCCGACGGCAAAAATCCGGCTTGAGTATTCCACACACTGCGTGCGCCCGTTTACTATGTGGCATGGTGAGAAAGCCAGTAGAGGCGATCAAATATCGTGTCAAATAACGTCGTTAGAAACGGACTAAATCAGCATGCGCACACAACACTCCATAGAGGTTGTTTCTTACTCTTCACTTATCACACCAGAATAGTTTCTTCTCACGCCAATCATTGCGCTCATCTTGACGTCGCTGGCCCATCAAATTCCATGTGATTACCCTACAAGAAACAAAAAGGGAGAAGACTAACATTCGTAAAGTTGATGGTTGCTGCCAATCGAGAAAGGAAAGTTCTGCTACGAAATCTTGAAGCCATTGACTTTGTCGCACACTTAACTTCCCAACTAGTCACCCCTTAGGAAATTCTATGACTAGGTTTCGCCATTCTTCGTCTCCAACTTTTGCGTCAGAATAAAGCCACATCAACTATCATTTATTAAATTATAAAGCTGTTGAGAACGAACTATATGCACTTTACAACCATTGGGAGAAAGCAGTCCACAACGAGAGGCTCCGAATTCATTGTTGTAAACTTCAAAGCCAGATTAGGAACGGCAATGAAAAGGAATAGGCGATTGGGGAAATCCGCAAAAGACAACGAAATAAGAATGGAAACCATTTTGTAGGATTTCTCTTCACATTTCATAAAAATTCATTTCCGAGCAGCGAGAAAATAGCCGATGGCCAAGGGAGTCTTCTAAAGGCAAGTCTCATAAAGAGGCCGACTATACTCTCACGTACAAAATATGATGCCTCTTTGACACTTCAGTGGTCCTAAGATTCTGGATGACCACACCTTCTCCTTGCGAAGATTCGATTCAGTTACAAGCTATAAAAGAAGTTTTGTCAAGAAAAATCCAAGAATGTCTAAGAAAACGAAACAAATAATATATGAAGAGGTTATTCACAACAAAATGCTGTCCTCATGTGAGTGGCAGATAAACGAAGACCCGACCGAGGACCACATGCTCCTTATTTAAGGACTTAAAACTTGTGTTGAAGTGGCGGCAGCCCATCATGGAACAAGCTCAGATCTCGTTATCAGCAAGGAAAATGCTCGAAGGAAAAAGATAATGAAGCTTGATCCTACTCCAACACACCTAAAACGGCTGGTAATATTTACCAGTTGTGGGAGCTGTTCACAAGGGCAGTAATATCGGCATGAACAAAAAAAAATTATTGGAAACAGCCCAAAAACAACCTAGTCTGAAGAAGTGCCGTCGGAATCTGCGCAATTATAACGTCTCAATATCCTTCCTGATGAACCAGGATGGGACTACCACTACATCCAGCCATGATGTGGGGTTTATAAGAAAAAGATTCTACACGAATCTGTTCCACTTCTTGTCCTACGCTTTATCGGTAACGAGAAAGCGTCTGACAGCGCCAAAAAGAATGCAATCCTCTCCGCGCTCGTCGACCAGGGAAATATCCGTCCTAGATGCGAACTCTAGCTAGACGTCGGTGAAGAACCACAGAAATGCCGCTTTTCTATCGATGCTTTACTATGCTCCTAGAAAAGGGGTTTAATTCGTTTACGTCAAACACATCGCCGAACATATCACCAAGCAGCTAACAGCAGTGGACAAGGACGTCACTCGATTAAGACGAAAGGGGCGTACGCACTTATGGAAAATTCTGATCAAATCACCGCTTTTTGATGTCATCTTTTCGAGGAGTACCAACGAACCAGAAGTTATTCTCAGTGAGAGCACCGAAGCGAGAAAAAAGAATGCACTGCGTATAGATAGGGAGAAGAACCAATTCGCGAAGAGCGCTGCGAAGGTGGAAAAATCAAACTGAATGATTTCCTACTTACATAGACGACCCTGTACGTGTACCTCGGAGACATAGTGAATACTAAGAAAAACGTTTTTATTTTTAGGCGAAATACAGCCACAAAGCTGTTTACTGCTGCACTGCAGTGGATCGTGAATTCATGCGATTCGGACGAGAAGAGCATACGTAGTGATGGAAAAGTGTTATTAAAACCTCATTTCGCGAATGACATCGTCACTTTTTGAGGAATACCAGTGAAGCAGAGACGATGCTTAGTGAAATCTACCAAGCGGAAAAAAATTAGAGTGTGCATGAAGAGAACGAAAACCTAGGTAGTGAAAAACCATTGATGCGAAGGTGAACTGATCGAATTGGTAGGTTCCCTTATTACAGAGAGCACTTCATACGTGTAGCCTAAACGTTCAATGAAGATGGAGAACAACATGAAGGAGAAACTAGATAGAAGAAGGAGAGCGCCATGGGCAGCATTCTGAACCCTCAGAACAGCCTCGGACCAACTAAAAAAGCATAAACTCCGTGCTCACCTTTTCGATTCAGCAGTCCTTCCGGAATTCCTCTGTTATTGCAGAAGAAACGTGGGCTGATACCCCAACCAGGTCAAAAATACTGCGCACCACCCACAAAGCGCTCTACCGATGTCTTCTGAAAATTAACAGGCACTCACAATGTCTAGCCGAAATGCGGAACTTAGGTGAAGACGGCGGAGAGAAAAGCGAAACGAAGGACTAGCACGGTGTGGTAGTGAACGCGTTAGCCCCCGAAAGAACCACAACGTCTTCGGTCCCCATTGCAGATAACAGCGGTCCGGAGTTTCGAAAATAGCTCAGCATCATTATGGTTATCTAAGTAAGCAATTTTCGTTTTCAACCTCTCTATTCCTCTAAGTATTGAAAAAGAATCGTGTACTGTCGGAAAAGCAAATGAGTAGCCGACATGAAATTACGAGTTCTCACCTGTCGACCAATACCAGCGCCGGCCCAGTAAGTTCTCAATTTCACTACGTCGCGTGCAAGAGTAGCCCAGTGAGTTCTGCTCCCTCTAGGGGCTCGTCGAGCATCATATCTTTCTTATACGCTCTTCATAAACAACTCTGGCCATCGGATCGGTGGTCTTCCTGCAGTACGTTTGACATTCCGACGAATCCAGTCACTAACGGCTCTTGTCCATCGGTTGTCATTCATACACATTACGTGTCTGGCCCACCTTATCTTCGACTGCTTGGCATACAGAACGGCATCATTGATTTTTAATCGTTGACGCAGATCGGAGCTTCGGATCCCTTACTTGTGCGGAACGGGATACTCCTACGATCGCCTTTTCGACTGCGCGTTCGATAACGCTAAGTCTTTCATCCTGCTAACGCTGCGACCAGGTTTCTGACGCATACGTTAGGTCAGGAAGTATTGCTGAGTCGAAAAGGTGGGCACGGAGTCAGGGGTGTTCTTTGTTCTCTTTACAATATCCTCGATGCTCTTGAAAGCTCCCCAAGCCGCTCGTTTCCTTCTGCTCAGCTCTGCAGCTAAGTCGTTTATCATATTGATTTCCCGATCTAGATAGACATAACTGGAGCATTCGGAGATATTCGTTCCGTTGAGCGCGAATGGGGCATACGAAACCAATCCGTTCTTCATGAATGTCGTTTTGTGAGATTTAGTTGAAACTTCAATGAGCCTTGTTATCGTGTGGATGTGGTCCAACGTACTAAATCCTTTTCGGAACCCTGCTTGCTCACATGGCTATCCTTCGTCCAGTGTTCTGCCAATCCTGTTTAGGATTACTCGAATGCAATGATGCTGAGATATTAGCAAAACTCCAAACCTCAGGTGTTTGCAGTGGGGAACGAACGTGTTACTACTCTTTCCGGAGGCTACCGCGTTCACCACCACAGGTCCTTCGACCATGCGATTACTGATGGCACTGATCCATAGAAATAGATGAGAGACAGGCGAAACGAGGTACCCGCATGGTGTGGTGGTGACCGCGTTAGCTGCCGGAAAGGGTAATAACGCCTTCGGTAACGAAATATCTCAGCATTTACACTTCGCAATATACCCTGTCATTAAAAAGAGTAACCAGTAAAAAACAATTCGATGTTTTTCTTCAATAAGCAGACATCGAATTATCAATCAATGCCAAGACTAACAGAAAGTCGGTTTTGGTAACTGCTAAGTAAATAATAAGTTAAAATTATGATGCTGAGATATTTGCGAAACTCCGGACCGTAGCTGTCTACGGTGGGGAGCGAACGCGCTTTTGTCCTTTCCGGGGAGTAACGCGTTCACCACCACGCCATGCGGGTTGTTCGTTTCGCCTGTCTCTCAGCTATTTCTATCAAAGAACAATATTAAGAGAGAATTACACAAAAGAAGAAGAGCAATATGGCTCGAACTCGCACCTCTCAAAGAACCTGCTGACCAACTAACAGTCTCAAAACTCCGCGCCCACCGTTCCAGGTCAGCAGTTTTCCCAGCGCTCTATTATCCAGCAGAAACGTGTGTTGGTACTTAAACCACGTCAAGAACTCCGCGCATCGCCCACAGTGCACTTGGACAATGTTTTCTGAAGATTACCTGGCACTCACGTCAAACCGGAATGTGCCACTCAGATGTTCAGGGCTTCTCCGATTTTGGAGATCTAGGAAATTGCACACCGATGGAGAAGCACAGATGGTCTGCCCATATAGTAATAAGAATCGAAGATCCTCGAGATACTCGCGAGCGTCACCGTATCTGAAGCAGACCACCACCATGACAAACGAGTGTGTGAGAAAGATAAGAATAGAAATGGCTCTGAAATTCGCACTACCAACAAAGACGGGCGATCAAGTTCTCAAGAGGCAAAGTGGGAGATAAAACGAGTCGCTTATTCGTTATATGCTTATATTTCCAACCGATATGTGCGACGCGAATTCGGCGAAGGTGCACGTTGCTAACAGCGAAATCATAATACAATTTGTAGGTGATCTTGCTCATTGCTTTCCTAATGCAGTAACTGTCTTATCTGAGCTATCATACCTCAAAGAGCGATAATCTTAGCCATGCAAATAAAAAAACAAACTGTAAAGCTTTCGGCGTTAATCAATCCTTGAGGGAGGCACCATGCACTCGACTTCAGTAAGTATCTTGGAGGTGATTCAATGCACATCTGGCCTTTACAATGACTCGCGGTGGTCCAGCGATGTATCGAGCCAGTGCTGCTATCCACCCAGACAAGTCTGGTACAATTTGCCGACCCCGGAAAGATGGAGGGCTTGATAGGCCATGGGCGTGGGTTTGATTTCACGTGTGTGTTCCAGGGCGCCTCTGGCCACTGCACCATGCACGTCCTTTGGAGTCATGTAACTGCTTAAATATCGGCTATCGTTGCGAGCACTCATCTAACCTTCTACAACTTTAACTAATAGCTTGCTCTCCTGCCACATGAGATTTTCTTTCATTCGTCGTTTGCTTGTTCAGCAATCGCGAGGTTGTTATACAGAGCTGTTATACGCCTACTTCCATACAAAGAACAAAAACAACACAACAAAAGCTGACGTTTCGGCAGTGTCGCCTTCTTTAAAGCCGTTTTTTTAACGTGTTACCCACTGAGGAAGAAAAGAACTGCTGATTATAGTCGCATTTGGTTGATGGTTTTCTTTCACCTTTTTCCGCAGTGTTGGAAGTTCGTACATAAGTTGATGACTGCTTGCAGCCCGTGCGAATCTATGTTAGCACATCATCTCTTGCTGTTCTGAACGCACACATATTTTGGTGACTTTCAAACTTTCAGGTTCCTTAGGGTTATGCAATAGTTGTTTGTGAGATCCGTCGTTTTCTTTATTGGTGTGTTCGTTTAAGGTATCTTTTCAAAATCCAGTTTACGATACGTAGGTGCCTGTAAAACTCATCTTCAATTGTCGTTTGTTTCTCCCATCGATTTCGTTGTTTCATAGCCGTCGCCCATAAAATCGATTGTAATCGTTTGTAGCTTCAACTTTTGTTGGAGGATCTGAAAGTCGTTCCCAATTGCGAATATAGCTGGTTTACGCTTGTAATATAGATGCCGGCCCATCTTTGTGGTTCGAAACCGGCTTGGTGTTGAGTGTCCCAGTCCATTTTCAGAATCCGTTGCTCGAGTACTCTTTGTATTATGGGAAAAAATTCTTTCATGTACCTATGGTACCAGATGTTTCTGCTGCCTCACAGAGTTGGAGGAGGTGTCGCGTCAATTAATTGCGGAGTAGGTCGAGAATGGCATGCTGATCAACAGATGATCATTGTGTACTACAGAGTTACTGTCAATGAGATCACCATATCCGCTGACACTCTTGAATATTCGTACGTTGTGGTACTTTCAATCGGTCATCAATGCAGTATGATTTTTCTGTCCACAATAGGCGCTCTTCGTGAAGTGGGCTTTTCTCCGGATTAATTCGTAATCCAACTTTTTTCCGCTTCATTGAGCTCAGCAAGTGTAATTTCAGCTTCTGCGATACGGACCCTTTAGTCGGTGAGAAAAAAGTTAAAGATGGTCCGTCGATCAGCACATGTCCACTTGTCGTCCTAATCTAGCTACTGCATCCACCACTGCAGTAGTGCGAAGAACAATCTTACGGCACTTTGTAGCGCTGTGATATACGTTCAGGAATTGCAACAGTGTTCGGTTGGTGAAAAAATTGCACGTTGGTCATACATTTGCAGTGTTTTCCGGATTTCGTTTCTTGAACGTTGCGGCTTTTTCCTTTTCTACCAAAAAATTTGAAAGAGTTGTTTGATTAGAAAACGGCAGCATGATCCCAACTGGAATACGTGGACATCAAGAGTATCGTATAGAAGACACCTCCAATTTAATCTGGTAAGGTCTATACAGCTACAAAGCTCTCAACTTGATGACATCTATGGTTGGCATTGAGAGGATTCGCTCTGAAGATTTTTAGGAACTTCTGAAATTGTGAATTGTTACGAATGCTCTTGGTTGCCATTATAAACTCAGGTAGTCTATCAACCTCTTTGTTCTATTCCAAACCATCAATATGAGCGTAAATTCTCTTAGAGTTTCTCTTTGCGGCAAATTCGGTGAGCTATCAATGATGAAACTATACAACGTAGGACCATTTCGGAAAAAAACCTAAAAGTTCGCATAGAATGCCCTTCCACGGCTTTGTCGTAATGAGGGCTAAGAGGTAAACAATAATTCTGTTAAGTTTCTTTGGCACACAACACCTCTGTCGATGAGAACTGCTGCTGACTCTTTCTTTATTTGTTCTACTGAGAAAAACTCTTCTTCTCCTATGTGATGAACAACGCCATGTTTTCCGGCCTATGTTTTCCATTTAATTTTTGTGTCTTCTGCTTTCTCTTAAGTAAACAAGATGTGTTAATTTTGAACCTCTCCCGAAACTTCACTACGTTCTTTTTTTGGGTGGTGGTCACTATTTCCAAATTTGACAACGAGTGTAAAAGCCATTCGCAAGACCACACCAAGACATGGAGGAATCCGGATGCCTAAAAGCTACTGATTGCGCTCTTTATTGTACACTATCTGTTTTTCTTTATTTTATTTGATCCGTCTTCGCGTCTGCTGTGCGGATCCCAGTACTTCTCACATTAGATTCGTTTCCTCACATCCATTGTCCACGAGGATCTTCCAACTTTAACGTGTAACTCTGTTGTTGCTTGAGAATTTATATTTCAACTTGAAGTTATGTTTTCCCAGACAAGTCCGGTAGCAATTCGGAGACCCAGGAGGGATGAGAGGCTTAGTTGACCTGGGGCGGTATTAAACTAGCACCATACTCGTGATGGTGAACATCACTACCACTGTTTTATCCACTCCTTTACACTCTACTTAAATAGCGATGTGCTCACAGTTTAATGTGCTTAAATAGCGATAGTCTTATAATCAGCTGGCAGTTGACAAAGTTGTGGGGAGAAGTGGTACTTAAGTATTTCAAACAATGCTGAACAGCTTTATCTTTAGGTATTGTGAAGAAGTACGCGTCCGTAAGCCAGCAAGAGGACGGCGATGTTGAGGAAGGACGGTGCAGGTAATAGCAGCTATTCGTGTAATTTTAAAAAGCGATCCTAACAGTCCATGCATTATTTGTATCGAAATGAGTATTTCATGGCAGGAAATGGCAGAAATTCTGTCCTGCAACTTTTAAGTACAGCACTTTTGCCGTGGAGAAGCTACAGCCAAACCTTTAAAATCCGTAGGTCTTAATGTATGGCAGTACCAAGTGGTTAGAAAAGCTGCACATAGCATAAACGATCGCCCATTGCTTGTTTATGAAGCGAAGTTCATCTCCTGTGCTATACACTGCTTCTGCAGCGGTATGATGACTCCGCACTTTGACACTGCGTTTGACTGCGTTGATAGTGTTTCCCAGTGCTCTCTGTTAAAATGGTGGAACCAGGGCGAAATGCATGGATAGTCACAGTTCCTGATTCTGTATTGCAGATTTTCCCGAGATAATCCGCTCCTGATCGCCTTCGCGTCGTCCTCACAGAGGGCGGAGCTGGTTCGCCGTTTTTCCTCGGGTCAACCACAATTATCCTCCCACTCCACGCATCCATCCTATACACCGCCACTTCAGGCCCTCGCTATGGACCTTCTTTCCAGAGGTCTGGCTTTACAGTGTGAAAGATTGCAAGTGCCCACTCCATCTTTTGATGTCCCTTCGACTTCTCTTGATCATCTTTAATTTTTTTTTAAGGCTCTTTAGTGTCTACAAAGTGACATGGCTTCTTAAATACCGAAAATGTCTTTCAAACTTCCTATTTATCAAGCTTAAATGTTTTTCCACAGATTTGTTTGAGATAAAGTTTGTCGCGTTTCTCATATCCTTTGTTTTTGACTCTTGGAAGCTTTCGAATTCTCAAACCGAGTTTATATCCTTTCCGTTAAGCTGTTTTTATCGTTGGGCGATCTATGTGTTTCGGTTTCTTTATAAGCGTAGGAATGGAAATAATTCGTAAGAGAGGAAATGTTTGTTAGTGGTGAGAGGGTGTTTGAGTGAAATCGTTGATCAGCTGCTGATGTTTCCTGCGATATTTTGTGAGAAGTGAATGGGTCTAACAGCATTCCATTTCCCTCTATACTTCCGTAAGACTAATTGCTTTAGTTGTCTTGACCCGGGGATTACTTTCTGTTAATCACTGTGGTCATTGCTCAATCTAACTTTTCACACATTTCTCTTCTAACAGTGGCAAGTTCATAGAAGACTGTATGTGAAAGCTTCCTCCACTCCCAAGCATCGGTTTGTTTTCTACCTTATCTATCGATATAGGAACAACTTGGCGATGTTCCAAATATATGCGTTGCATCACCAATGATTTTTCCACCATTTCGGCTAAACTTCTTGAAGGCAGCTATAAGGGTCACACAATGCTTAACCGTACATTCCATAAATCCCTAATGAGTTTCAAAGTGAATCCACTCTGATAACTTTCTCTTTTATTTTGCAAAACGAATTCTGCCGGATCATAATCCGTTTTGAGCCAACAACTAATTCGAGGATTTTGTTACCATAAACTTGTTCAGATCTTCTCTTAGCTATCCCTTCATTCAGATGCGGTGCCGTCGACTTATCACCTTCTCCTCATTACCAGCATTAGGTAAGTGACAAATCCATCGTTATCCACAATGAAATCGGCTTATCAGTAAACGGGAATGTCCTACAAGACATTACGACACCTAAGTTTTGTAGTATAAGGTTTGCGGTTCTACAGTGCTCTTGCTTGCCTTCCGACATTATCGAAGGAAATTGACAAAAACGACAGCCTAGAAAAAAACTTAGCGATACGTTATTTTAACGAGCTATTTTGTTGGTTTCTTGTTTACTAATAAATCATCCGGACTACACAGGTTTCCTCCAATGATATATCTTTCCTTTCTTTAGCAGAGGCGCACAAGGGGCTAATCGAAGCAAAATTAATGTTTTTTGTGTGTTCGACCATGACCTCGGATTCAAAGTGATTTCGTTGACCACAAGCACTTCTTCATGAACAACTCGTAGGCCTAGGAGTCCTAGAGACATTTGACACTTGACACTTGATTAGCTCGTCCTCGCTGGTTGTGCGGGCCCCAGCATAGTCTCCATTTTTCAGAGATTTAATGCTTAAGCCATTGTATTTTTCCGGAATCCCGAGGTAAGCCTAGTCAAAGTCTGTTCTTGTGGATCAGAAGGAGATTTGCCACCATGCGACTTTGGTAGTAGTACGGTGGTGGATCATGGTATTGGTTTACTCTTAGCTACGCTTCCTGATGGAAACGCCAGACTCCTTCTCAGCATTTTCTCACTCTTAGAGACATGACTGGGAAAACTCCATGACTTATTGCAACCAACAAAATCCGATCGGGGCAAGCAGACATAGATCGAGCCGGTTGTGAATCCCAGGGATGATCGGGTTCCGCTGCGTTCGTCCCCCATCTGCACGAACCATGACGACCAATCCAGGTCACCAAAGTGCGCAAACAAAACCGTTTTACAACTTTTGCCTTGAAACTATTTAATATTTCTCACCGAAACGACGTTAAGAAGACAATGCTAAATGATCCATTACTTCCGAAGACGAAGCGAACTCCGGGCATCACCGCGATGATATCGGCGGAACAAAATGTGTTTCATGTTCGAATAATAACGTTTTAGAGGATTTGGCCTATTATTAGACATCATCCACCGCGTATGCCAACACTCTGTGAAAAATCTGAAAGATTCATGAAGTCCTATCGATAGATATAGCTGTAAAAATCGATATAACCAATAGTGCCCTCTCTGTTTCTTCCCAAGATTTAAAGTTCTTTGAAGACTCTCACATGGTATCATCAACTTCACCCTCCACAATGGAGCACCCATTTCCTGTGAGGAAGGATAGGGGAGAACGACCGGAACGGAATTAATACATTTCGTTTTTCTTTGCTGCTACCTCAAATTAAGGAGATTAAATAATGCTACCTTACATCGAAGTCGAATGCATGGCGCATCCCTTAGGGATTGATCAACGCCAAGAGCTTTATCCCTTATCCTTTTATGCTACATCAATAACATATTTTTACTTCATTGCGCTTTAATCCTACATCGTTTCATAATTCTTCCCTTTGTCGGTAGAACAATTTAGATGACATAAGCACTAAGCTCTTTTGTTAAGTTTTTTTTTCCACAAAAGCAAAAGAAAACCACAAAAACTAAAGAATTCTTTCTACCTTCTGGTATAAAATTCTTGATGTTGACACTATTATTAATGTGGAAACGACTTTTTTTGCAAGCTTCACTTCATTCTGCAACTTCTCGAGCTTTAAAAGTGTTCCAGCGATGTTTGATGTTCTCCGAGGCTTGTTTTTTTTCAAAATTGTCAACGTTCAAACAAAAACAAGTAACTTAAGTACTTTGATAGCCCATTCTCACATGCGAGTATGGCCACTAGAACTTTAATTGCTTCCGTTGTTTCCCAGCCGTCATCCATGGATGTGGTGGCGTTCTAGCGTGAGATCATGTGAGGATTGAGGATTGCTTATCCTCTTTTGTCGTCACTGTCAAGTTGAATGCTATCAGCAGGTTCTCTACTTTGCAATTCCAAGATAAACGCGCTGGAGTCTTCTAAGTTTTCCACTTCAGGAAAACCTTTGCTAACCCTCGCAGGTATGAGGCAGTTTCGACGCGTTAGCGCTCTAGCGATTAGTCGAGCTCTCGATCGAGGACAATGGGAAAAGGCCGAGTACATGCGTATGCATGTTTTGAAAAATGAGAAGCAATAAGAAAAGCTACACCAAAGTTATTAGTGGAACACAATGGATGACCAACCAACATAGAGGTAGCCTACGTAAATGAAAAATTACATGGGAAGAGGAAGCACAGTTTTAGCTGTGCTACCCATTTTCTTCCCACGTGGCCGCAGCCGGCTTTGAAAAAAAACTTCACTGGAGATTTTTGTGGGTAATGATGGACTTTCGATCGTTTAAAAGAGGTTTCAGTGTACTTAAAATTGGCTAGTAAACTCCTTGAATTATTTCTTTACCCACAGCCTCTAAAAAAGATGATTAGTTTTCACCTTTCATTGAACAGCCTACAGTTATTCCATGGCTGGTAAGATATTATTCCATTTTACCTAAAGGTAACTAAAGGTAACTAAAGTATCTGCTTTAGCTACAGACGACCATTATTAACATTTTTTATGTAGCCCCACCTTCCTGAATACAGATGCCATAGGCGCCGAAACATGGCCAACGGTAGTGCAGTTTTTTTTTTTTGAAAAATTTGGTCTGCTTTGTAGACTAATGCTCTTTAAGAAGAAACTCCTTACTCAGTCAATGATCGCTCTCCTCATCAGCATTGCTGTTAACGCTTCCAAGGGGTGAGATCTCGTCTCGATTTGACGATTTGAAATGAAAGTGAGTCTGACTCCAGCGTGCACTGTGGTGAATGGACTAAATTGCAGGTCAATCCCTCGTCCACCTCGTTTCCAGTCGATTCCTTTCCAGGCGAGCTATTCACGCTCATAATGGGTGCCGAATGTTCGCGCTGACCAAGCAGTAGCAACTTCCACGTGTTGATGGAGTTCATGGTCGCACAAGGAACGCCAGGAACTATTCAGAATTCAGACTTTAGTGTGAAAACTAAGAATTCCATTACTGACAAAAGTTTCATGGTCTACAACATGTTCTCTCAGTTAATCAGGAATTCTACAAGGAAGATAGATATGATTAACCATTCATCGTTATCACTTATAGAAGATCGCCAACGTAGTAGAATGTCTGTGAGCCTGAAAAAACATGCGGTGGTAGAAATATTGTGATATTTAATAAGATTAGCACTGCTTCGCTCTTACTTACTTACTCGGATGCTCAGACGATCCGCCTTCACGAGATGTGCGGACCCCAGCACACATGCCATTCGTTCCTTTCTCTCCCCATCGTAGTCCATGGTGGTGGTCTTATTCGAACATGGTAGCGCTTCCGACTCTCATATCCTGATCTTTAAAACAACTGCAGCTGTGGATACAGCCGAATAACTTTGTTTACGAACACGTCCGCCCAACGTGTAGGTGATCGTCTAAGGGAAAGTTTGCATTCTCTTGGAGTCCATTCTTTCTTCTTTTCGTCCATCTGTCGTCCAGTCCGATCTTTCCCCACTTTGTTGAGCTCGTTGGTCATCGTCTCTGCTTCGCTAGTACTTCTTAAGAAGATGATAATGTCGTCGGCAAAACGAAGGTTTGATAGGCATTTTCCATCAATACGTACGCCTTTCTCATCCCAATCGATTGACTTCATTATCCACTGCAGTGCAGCACTGAACAGCTTTGGCGAGATTGTGTCGCTCTGTCGGACGCCTTTTCCTATGGGTATGGCAAAAGGTCGAATGAAAAGCTGTAGTTTCGTGGTACAGTTCCGATAACAGTCGGACAGAGTTCTTATGCAGGACGGGTCCACTCCGTGATCGACGAGAGCTGATAGGATTACATTCATTTCTACATTGTCAAACGCTTTCTTATAGTCGACAAAGGTTAGGACTAGAGGCAAGTGGTATTCCCGACAAACTTCGATGACCCTGGACACGGTTTGGATGTGGTCATGCAACAAAATCCTTTAAGAAATCCTGCTTGCTCGACTGATCGGTCTTCACCCAATGTCCTTGATATGCGCGAGAGGATAATCTTCGTGAAGAGCTTGTAGAGTACACTTAACAAGCACACCGGACAATAGTTACGGAGATTCCTTCGGTCTTCTTTCTTGGATAAGATAACCGTGCGCGACGTCCTCCACTGGTCTGGGATTTTTTCCTTTTGAAAATAGCCTGCCATGTGATCTTCGAGAAGCACATATCAATTGTGGTCTCCAGCTCTAAGGAAATCTGCAGTGATATTATCAGGTCCTGGAGCTGTGCCTCTTTTCATGCTTTCTATCGCAACTCGAACCGTCGACGGAAGAATTCCAAGTGATTTTTCTCCAGTGGGGATATTAGGATCCGGGACGGGGAATGTGAAACGGAAAAGTTGGTGTAGAACGTTTCCGCGATTAATTCCATATCATGGCGGAACGTTTTGACGATCCCATTTTCGTTCATCAGTGCTGACGGCGAAACATTATAATCACACAAGTCCCGACGGCATTTTTTCAGACTGCTTTTCTCTGCTGCTTTCAGTATTTTCTTCTGCTTCTACCGTTGTAGATCTCCCTGCAAAGCTCTTCCGCTGCTGGCATTTATTACTAACCATGTTAACAGTGTTACAGTTGGATCAAGCTTCAGTTTCTTTCTCTTTTCGAGCAGCTTCTTCCTAGTGATGGAGATGCGATCCGATCTTTTTGCTTGAGGAACTGAGATGAATTCGGCACAGCTTTTCAGTCCTTCGACAAGCAGCTCGTAGTCATCGGTCGGTTCTTCTTTAATCTGCCAGTCACATTTAGACAGGACTTTGTTTAGAATGTTCTCGTTGTATACAGCTAAACTTTTTTCTCGTGGTCGTTGAAGAGAGTTGTTTTCCAGTTTGCGGCTGACTTGAATCTTCGCGCGAAGAAGGCGGTAATCGGAACCAGTACAGAATGACGGGGCTACCGATATGTCAACTAGGCACCATCTTCTGTTTGTCAGAATATGGTCGATCTCTGCATGAGTCATGCCGTTGGGAGACTCCCATGTCCAGCGGCGGCTTTCCTTCTTCTGGAAAAACGAGTTTCCATGGAAGAGACATGCTGCTGACAGGAGTCCTGCGAGACAGTTCCCATTCTCATTTCTTTCTCCTAACCCAAAATTTCCGATCCTGTATTCGCTCACGTCGGCTTTTCCTTTTTTGGCGTTGAAGTTTCCGACAACAAATTTATCATATGTTTTATCATAGCGGATGACTTTCTCCGACTGATAGTAGAACGCATTTAATTCGTACTCATCAGCTGCGTCGGTCGGTGAGTAGCAGCTGATGATAGTGATCTTCTTATGATGCGACAGTTGAAGACGGAGGACGGCTACGCGAGGGGAAAGAATCATGTATGAGTCGACGAGATGGACAATGGACGGGTGGACGACAAAGCCTACGCCACCGACATTTTGTGACAGGACCTTTTCTCCACGGATCACAAGGGTCCTGTTCTTTAGTTGGGGTATGGCGGTCTTCTCAACTTTTGTTTCTTGTAATGCGATCACATGAAATTGAATGGTTGTTGAATTGCTTCGTTCACTAACATTTATTCCAAATCTCCATTCAGTTTAATCAATAATTGCTTATCCCGTCACCTCACCTATAATCCAGTTATTCGAGAGGTACCACTGGAGTTACATTCGTCACTGTCGCGTTCTAAACCTACGCACTGTGTTCCGCTCTCTCGAGTGACACCGTTTGCATGAGCCCTCTATTTTTATTTTTTTTTTATTTTTTTATTTTTTCAAACCTTTTTGCTTCTTCTGCGGATCATTCACGGGCTTTTCCGTAACACTCTACACATGTGCATGGACAGCCTGTCATGCCCTTTCATTACGGAGGTTGGGCTTAGTTTTCGAAAACGATTTCGAATCGAATCCCATATACTTCTTGCTTAGTTGCTGCTGTCGTTTGGCTGCATCGACGTGCAAAGTATATTTTCCCACATAAACGGTAATATACTCTCATACGCAAGGTGGTAAATTGTACATGTGCACGGTGAATGAATGCATGAATTCGGCTGGATAGAAACAAGGAGTCCACTCACTGAATCCACTTGTGCTTCAAAGCATTTACAAGGTCGCCATTGGTCCAACTTTCACCCGTTTTGCGCCATCGGACATATTGTGTATTTTTGCGATTAACTGGCTCAGAGTCTCTAAACGAAAGGGGATTCACGAACTGAACAAATAAAATCTACATTGTTGCATGTCGTAAAATCTGGATTCCTTTTCCCAGCATACAAGTAAAAGCCCGTGGAATAAAAAGGAGATCGCGACATGGGAGTCCTCTTTGGTCTACTTCTTTTTTTTAATCGATGTTCAAGCAGCTTCGCGAAGCTGCTCCTCTCTTTTTGCTCGGTTGGAACTGAAGTTGTATAAATAGTGAGTAGCCTTCTTGTTCTAAATAGCAACGCATTATCAAAGGGTTCCACAGTAGCTGTTGAGAAATAGCGGTATACTTGTACCCTATGGCCCATGGAAAGTGTGATGCTGCTGATGCTGATGTGCTGATGCTAGTGTGCTTTTCCTTAGATAGTCGCCACTGCCTCCGATTCTTCAGACGCCTTTCTTCCCAAACTTAAAGAAAACAAGGCATAGATGCGCATTACGCTTTCGCCACACTTTATTAATGTTTCTTCACTGTGTGAATTTGACCCACATCGCTGGGAACACCGCTTGCTCGTACGACTGCTCTTCTTGACCCCTTCTTCCAATTTTCTGTCAATCCTACTAGAGATCGAATGAAGAACTTTTAAGCAGGCAGATGACGAATGGCACAACGAGGATAGCTACCATTTCGCCTCGGGTTTCTCTTCGTGTAAAATTGCGCAGTAGTTTTCCATTATTGTCTCACTTCGCTTACTACCAAGTAGAGAATGGATAGACCACCGAAAGTGTCAATAGAAACTGGTCATATCTTTTTATTTCTCCGGGTGCGACCGTGTTAATATGTCGTGTATTCTATTCTATTATTAACTGATGGAAGACTAGTTGAAAGAATAGAAGAGATATTCGGACGTCTAAAGTGATTATTAGAACATATAAATGAAAACAGTATAAGAAAACTTTGAAAGAACTGCCCTAAACCCTGAGATCCGCAAGAACTAAGCTGCCGTTACTATTGCAACTTTTGTCACCCCATTTATATATCAGGTCCATACAGTCTTCATTGCATCGCTGTTTTTCTGGGCTTGTCTAGAATCTAGAAATAATGGCGTGACGAAGGGTCAGCTTGTAGCCACAACTGCTCAACTCCTCATGTGAATCGGAAAAGGTTTGTTTCTCTTGCTGTTTGCGTCTTGTGATTAGGTTCCATTTAAGAAGGCTGGAATGGTGGCATCGACTTAAGCATTGATTGCTCACTTTAAAAGAATTTTGGATTTCTTCTCAATATTCGAAACCCTTGGGTGTCCATTGTAGTACGAAAAAAAATTTAAAAAACTATTTAAAAATTTAGACCCTGTCTCTACGCTTTGTTGGCGTCTTATGTTGGAGATTTCGGATTCGCTTCTATTCTTGTTTCTTTTCCTAAACTATCTGTGTGCTTAGTGGTGCAGTTTATCAGGAAAAAAAAGGCTGTGGTTCGACCCCTCACCAACGCCCTTCTGTAATCCATGCAGGATTTGCTAGATCGGCTGTCCCCAAGATTGCAAGAAGAATCAACTCGACTCAGTATTCCACGATATTCGCAAGAAAGACGAAATCCTCAAGTAGCTGCAAACAACACGCAAATGTTTCAGGATCTTTGTGGATGACGGGTGCAAGGAAAGCGGATAGAATGCAAGAAGTGTTGGAAACCGCGCAATAGACGAGATGACTGGTTACGTAAACAGGCAAACTAATAGTACACTCACTATGATGCTGAGATATTTGCAACACTTGGACCCTAGGGTATATTCAAACCTTCGATTACCCTTTCGGGCACTCATGTGTCACCAGCTCTACCATGGAGGATCTTGCTTCGCCTTTCTCTCAGCCAGTTTTTTACCCTAATGCTGCGATCGGCAAACAGTTGTACACTGTGATTTCGACTACAGCCTCAGCTGAACATTGTTTAATGCCGATTTGTTATTCTCAGAACATTCGCGTTGACGGGTGATTGCTGATGGCACTATTAAGGTGAAAAAAGGCTGGCTGAGAGAAAGTGAAAGTGCGGGCCTCCGTGGTACAGTGGGTAACACATGATCCCCCATAAAGGGTAGTTGCTGGTTCGAATCTGAACTGGGGTTCAAGTTTTGCAAGCGTCTCACTATCGTAGTGGTTGTGTTCCGCGTCATAGGCTGCCGTGAAAGAATAATAGGCGGTAAATAAATGTTCAAAAAGAAATAGTATTTAACTAAACGGACTTCCTATTAACCTCGGAATGAGTAATCAATTTATTGGTTTAGATAGCTCAGCTTATACGAGGTTACTACAAAGCTTTTGTTTAGCTGACGTTTCGATGTTTTCGCCTTCCTCAGAGACGATGGTCAAAATCAATGGTCCACAGTCGCTATCCCTCTCGATGTGAGGTCTTCGTCATAGTATCGAGTCGAATATTCTTCATTGGAGCACTGCTCAAATGACGCAACATCACCTTTCAGCGCTCCTTTGTATAAGACATTTGCTGACTGATTGTCGACTGATGACTTCTTTTCCATTTGGTATTACAGCAGCAAGCACATAGCCAAATAATAATTGGCTAAATCGACTTTCACTTAACCTTGGCGTTAATAAATGCGAACGATAGTGGACCATCGACTCAGATTAACGGCTCTGAGTAAGGCAAAGACGTCGAAGCGTTAGCCGAGTGAAAGTTTGATAACAGCCTCGTGTAAGCTGAGCAATCTGAATAAACAATTATTTTTATATTTCTGTTTATCAAACACGAAAACAGCGAGCACAAACATTTTTTGCAAAAATTTTCTCGTTCGCATATTAAATGTACCAAATACGCCTCTGACTTGACCACATTATTCACTTTTCAGTGGAAAAGAATCTCAGAGTTTGTAAATTTTCTACGGTTGCCAGCAAAAAGCTGCGCGTGTGGCGGAGTGGTCGGGGGCACCTTGCAATGGACACATGGGATCGGTCCCTGCACCGGCCACTCACAAAGCCTTCCATTCTTTCGGGGTCAGAAAATTGGTACTAGACTTGTCTGAAAGGATAGCAGCACTGGGTCAAAACATTGGTAGGCTACCGCGAGTCATTGTAAAGGCCAGATATGCATTCAATCACCACCAACGATACTTAATGAAGTTGAATGCATGGCGAATCCGTCAGAGTTTCATCAAAGCTGAAAGCCTTATCCTTTTATCCTTTCATTATCCAATAAATATTTGACTATTGTCATCAAGAGCCATCCAAACTAGAATTTTCTCTGCCATTTTTAATATTTGAACTCTGTCCATTTCCGCGGGAGACATCGCACAAAATTATTCAAGGAGTTTGCGCTGCTTCGACGAAAAAGGTATGCACACAGCTTTCACCTATGAGTGAAATCATTGGTGAAAAAAATGAAATTAGCTAGATATTAGCTTAATGACTTTTACCTTACCTCAGTCGGATGGTGGAGTTCGAAGGAGTTTTGTATGTCACTGCAATATATTGAGATTCTATGACTGAAAGAAGTTGAGGCACAGCCAAAAGCTTTCTAATAAGAAAAAAGGTGCCAGATCATGGCAATGAACAAAGCACAGAAAAAAATTCGTCTAAACAAGCAGCAGTACATGATCAGTTTATCGTTTCAGTATGGTCGCTGTCGTGCTATATTTGTGGCGACAACAACCTCGAAGAATTCGAAGAGTGCTCGACGCAGTTCCAGGTTTGACGTCCATCTAACAATCAAACAGGTTAAAGAATCTTCTAGAATTCATTTCCAGTATGACTGCCAGAGTTACTCCTTGAGATTTCCTCGCGATGAAACCATCTATTGTCGAACAACCAGACACAAAGCTCCAAACAGTTGGTAACTTCTATAGATACCAGTTTAATTGTTCTGCTTCATTCTTGACGGCCTTTTTCAGCAACATCTCAAAAAGTGTTGTTGCTTTTGGGTTGAGCTGAACGGATGTGGTTTTTTCTTTTTGCTCCTTGAAAACTTCAAAATCATCTTGAGGAAACTTTTTGGCACGGAACTCTTTCGACTTAGTGATTCATATAGTTCTCAGTGTGTCTCCAATGCTATACTATTAAGGGCCATTGATCACAGAAAATGAGGTCAGAACGAGTCGTCGACCTCAATTTCAAGCGATTCTTTAATTTCAGACACTTACACTGTTATGAAGGAATGCATCTCTGAGCAGGATCACTATCGCACCTTTCCCGGTAAGGGTTATACGATCGAGGAGGAATGCGACCTTGCAGAAGTGAATGGAGAAGAGGTATAGCGTTCCGAAAGCAAAGTTTTCGTGATAGTTCTTTAGTTATGACGAGGTCATTTTCTCGTTCAAATAGCGTCATAAATTAACTAAGTGGAACCAAAAACCTGCACACAAGTTGGTTAGTGGTGACTACCGGTGAAGCACGTTCTCCATTGACCCCTTTTCGTTTTCTTCGTCGTTCATGCTACTTTCTTACTGCAAGTAATAACATTCGTGTATGAGAGCTATGACACGGCTGTCAATAGCCGCAAACTCATTATTAGTCACCCCCAACTCCGAAGTTTAGATTCTGATTTCTTGTTTTCAGGACCTGACGAACCACAGTAGGCACATTTCACTGCTATCTGTCTGCTATAAGAACATTTCTGACATATGTAAGTGGGTAAAAGGGATTGCTAGATCAGCTTTTCGTTTGATTTCCCTGGCAATCGAAGGTCGCCTAAGCTACTTGATGTCTTTGCTGCTCTATCCCTGTTTATGATTACTCGGATTCATCGGACGAGGAAAATATGGGAAAGATCTGGTCTTCATGACTAAACCGTCGTTAGTCTTTATTTTGTTTTAACCTCCACTATTCTAGTTCATCCATGAATCTAACTCTTCCCCTTGTTGAAAGAATTCTTAGCGATATGTCTACAACTGGGAGGTAAAGTTATCGAAGGAATCATTTCTAGCAAAATCCATCCGATAGAAACTTTTTTCAAATTAACTCCATCTATCCAAAAAGAGTAAAAGGTGATCTGTCATAATTTCCTAGTTGCTTCAGCAGAACGTCTGCGCCCGTGACGCAGCGGTCGGAGGCGCCCTGCAACACACGCATGGGATCGATCTCCGCTTCCGTGGCTCACCAAGCCTTTATCTCTCCTGGGTCAACAAATTGGCACCAGACTTGTTTGCGAGGATAGCAGCACTGACTCGATACGTCGGTAGAGTATCGCGAGTCATTGTAAAAGCCGGATATGTATTGAATGACCTTCAAACGATGTGCTTGATGAAGTCGAATGTATGGCACGTCCTTCAGGGATTAATCAACATCATCATTGTGTGTAGCTATGAGTTTTATAACACTAACTCACTAAGCATGTATTATTGTTGAACGTAGCTTTTTTGGATAATAATCGCTACCAAGTTGAAGTAAAGTCGTAATCACTGCGGGTGGACGACACTAAGACATATAAATGGTGCTGATCTCATCAATCGCAATGTTGGATCTCCTCAGAAGGTTCACTAGACGCCATTACAATCGATGCACTAGTTATGATCTCGTCCTGGAATTTCTTTCCGTCCAATGCAATTCTTCTATTCGAGGCCATGAGAGGTAGCAGAAGGGCACACTTTAGTGAAGAATGCCATAAGCTTTTCGCAGTCTCGATCTTGATTTAAAATTCAGAAAACTAGAAGTAGAATTGGAGTTCCAAGGGCAAATTTCTTTCATTATAACTGGATAAATAATAAAGGATAAAGCTGCCCGCGTTGATCAATTTTTGAGGAAAGCGTCATGCATTCGACCTCATTAAGCATCGTTGGGGGTGATTGAATTCACATCTGGCCTTTACACTGACTCGGGTGGCTTACCGATGTATCAAGCCAGTGCAGCTATCCTCCCAGCGGATAAGTCTGGTATCAACTTACACAACGCGGACAGAGGGGGGGTTAGTGAACCACGGGCCCAGAGATCGATCCCACGTGTGTGTCGCAGGGCGCCTCCGACCACTGCGCCACATGCACTCGTTTTTATAGGTATAACACGTACTGTAACTGAGAGGGAAAAATGCGCGGCTTAAATCATACAAATATGTTTGTTTTACTGAATGGCGACAATGTTTTGCCAGGCTTTCTTCATCACTGCCCATTTTCAAAGTTTTTAGATGTGGCCTGAGACTGATTGATCATTTAAAACAGCATCAAGGCCTTTCAAGTAGACGCTAATTCAATAAAACATGTTTTCGTTTTATCTAGGTTGATTTAACTTGTCCATTTATTAAACTATTTATCGCAAAAAACTGTACAATGAACGAAGAGACTTAAGGCACTATTACGAAGTAATGCCGAAGAAAGAGATTACTTCTAGGTAGCCTACTGCATCTGTCGCAGTCACAATCTTTGCAATAAGGCTTCCATAGCCGATCAGTTCATTGCATTCGAAGAGGTATTTTTAGGTTTCATCTTACGTTAAGCTATGTTATGTCTATTTATAAAATCTTATAAACCGATCTTCATCTTCTCAAGCTGCTGCGATGTTGGTATAGGTCTTCGTTGTCGTCATTGTTGTTGCTGTGGTTGCTGTTGATGTTGCTGGTCGATGGCTGACGTTTCGACAATTTCGCCTTCCTCAAAGCCGTGCTGTTACGAGAAGTACGGCGTCCTACTCGAATAGTACGGTATCCCACTCGTAACAGCTCGCCTCTGAGGAAGGCGAAATCGCCGATACGTCAGCCATCGAGCAACAACACCAACAGCAACGACAACGAATACCCATACCAACCTCACATCAGTTTATAGGTTTAAATAAATAAATATATCAACTATCTATGCCGAGATTTATAGAAAGTCAGTCTTTTGAGTTATGTTATGTCTGTTTCAAGGTACGATATTTTTGTGCGGTATTCACAAAAGCAGTAGGCAACCAACTAGAGTGAGTGCGGAGCTTTCTCACTACAACTTTTGCAGAAGTCCATTGCAGAAGAATCCTGAGCTTTTTGGAGACATCGACCTTGAACGGAGCGGTACGGCACATAGCAGTGCTAATGACGCGATGCCGATAGCACAATCTTCTTCCAAGGTTGATTTCGCTGCACCCTCGCTGCCTCTTCCACCTATTATTCCTGTAAACGATCCCAGAGTTAGTACAACACTTATTTTTTCTTCTAATAGATAAATAGGTAGACAGAGAAAAAGAAAGAGAAAGAGGAAAATTGGCAGAATATTCGAGATAAGATTCAAGTGAAGTCAAAGTTGATTCGTGTGCAAATCCAATGTACTGGTACATGCTTTTTTTGCGATGTTCATCGGTATCCATCTGCGAATCCATGGTGCAGGTGAATTCCTCATCCTTTCACAGTCTCATATCGTTTCATCGTAATCCACTGTTTAATGAAAACCTGACATTTGTTTAACGTCTGAATGGACAACTTGACGCTATGATAGTGAACTGCCTCGCTTGTCATTCGAAATTTGCCCAACTTTCTGATGTCTTTCGTCGACCAGTGATAACCTGCTTCCCAGTGAAATCTACAGCTGAAATGGACTACCTCTCGCAACCAACTACATAATCCAGCTTGGTAATTAGTTGAAATAAATTTTTGAAAAACCTTAAGACTAGCTTGCGTTCATTTTGATGCATAACCTCGGAGCGAAAAAGCCTGATAAGCGAGTTCCTCGGAAGGAAATTTCAAAAGTTGTTGCTGGCGCCATTTTTTTCATAAATGTATTAGTCAGAAAACTCTACAGCCTCAGCTAACTGGGTCCAATGCCGTTTTTTGCTTCCCAAGTCATTCCCGTCGACGGGTGATCGTTGAGGTAACCGTTAGGGTACAAAACTGGCCGAGAGAAAGCCAAAGCGACGGGCTCAGCGGTGCAGTGGGGAACACGTGAGCCCCAGAAAGGGTAGTCGTAGTTCGGTCTGGCCTGCTGACCAAACTTTGTAAATATCTCAGAATCATTGTAGTTGCATTTTACATAACGCGCCGCCATGAAAAGTAGTGCGCGGTAGATAAAAAGTCATATATTCACCCTTTGTTTAATCGTCGAACTTTTTTCTTGAAACGTCGTCAAAAAGTGAACCTTTTGAATGGAGCCACACTGGCTTATCGAACACGTTAGCGATTCAGGTGAATGTTCCCGGAATCGAGTCAGAAATCAGGCGTGCGCAACTTCCTACCAGAGAGAAGACCATCAATTTTTCTGTATCTGCAGATGAGCTACCAGGTATTGGAAACCGTTTTCAACCGTTAACAAAGAAATTCTGCATTGATTACGGGACAACTTCTTCGTCCGTAACCGTCATGTTGTGAAAAATGTTCAGGAGAGCGACATGAAACTTTGTCACGTGGCCAAGGGAATTTCATCGGAAATACAGGAATAAATCACCATGTTGTGGCCGTTACAGCACCTCTTCCTGCGCGAGAACTGCAAGCAGTGTCCACAGGTACAGTGCACTATTCTTTTTTCGAAGGCGAAAAAAATTTTTAAAAAAGAAAACATTAAATGATTTTTGCTTTCGTTATCGTCTGTTTCACTTATCTCATTATTCTTTGGTAAAACCCCAACTAAGAAATGTGGCAGACCAACAGTGGCACGAATTTTATAATTTTTTTACTTACCTACTTGATACTTGAGCGGCCCGTCCTCACTAGTTGTTCTGGCCCCAGCATAATCACCACTTTTCGGAGATTTATTGGTTAAGCCATTGTGGTTCCCTGGATTCCCAAGGACAGCCTAACCAAAGTATGCCCCAGGTCGTCACCACAGTAGGCAGTTGCAGCCCTTGTGGATCAGAGGGAGATTTGCCGCCATGCGACTTTGATACCAGGATGGTGGTGGATCCTGTTATTGGTTTACTCTTAGCTAGGCTTTCTAATGGAAACGCCGGACTCTTCAGCTTGGGAGACCCTGTCGGGTAGACGAATTTTCCCACTGTACATCTCAGTCCGACACCCAGGAACACCTCCCAGCCAAGATGAGGCGGTAGACCGTTAGGAGGATAATTTTTTATTAAAGCCATAAAGTATAAAATATCCCTCTCAACAGTTTACAGCCTATTCGTCTCATCATCATCTGGTACCAAACTAATCGCATGGTGGCAAATCTCCCTTTGATCCATAAAGAGCCATGACTACTTGTGGTGGTGAAGACCTGAGGCATACTTTAGTGTGGCTGGCCACGGAACTCCAAGGAACCGCAATGGACAAAACAGCCAATCTCCGTAAAAACGGAGATTATGCTGAGGTCCACACAACCAGTGAGGACGGGCCATCCAAGTATCCAAGTAAGTAGGATAAAATATTGTCGAATGATCACTAGCAATTCATAAGTGAACGAATACTTTTTTTAAACTTTTTTTTCGCCATTTTAGAAAAACCTCCATCCGTTGCTGTTCAGGTGAAAATTCACGAGAATGTGTTTTCATGAGTACTTTCACCGGTAGCAAATAGTTGGTAGAGATGAAGCATTGAGAAACTGCGACGTTTTTAACGCAACCATAATTTACTCTTTTGATTTTGAAAGTCCGACGTGAATGGATTTCTACCTAAACGACGGTGAAATTTCGACCGCCTTCCACTTTAAACCAGTATATCTCAGCATAAAGTTAATTTGGTTGATTGAAAAAACACCATAAGAGTGGGCAGGCCTTCACCAATAAAATGCACGATCTCTTACTCTGAAGACATAAAATCCTGATTTTATGGAGCCTAGAACTCCAAACATTACCAATCTTTTTTAAGTCTAGGCTCTTAGTTCAAAGATAAAAGTAGTCGAACGAGCAGTATTTTTCCTCTTAGATCAGATAATGTCACAAAATGCCTGAAGGGGGTTTCGAGCTTGGAGCATTTCGTGTGGAATTTCTAAAAATTAATTTTGAGTTACACTCTGTCTTAAGTTTCCGACTGTAAACGACTTCAAAAATCATATAACGGTTTCAAAGAACCACAGTCAATGATACTGAGATATTTGGAAAACTCCGGACCGCAGGTGTAGAACTAGCTGAGACAAAGGCGAAACGAAGGACCCGCATGGTGTGGTGGTGAACGCGTTACTCGCCGGAAAGGACAATAGGGCGTTCGTTCCCCACCGCATACACTTGCAGTCCGAAGTTTTGCAAATATTTCAGCATCATTGAAGCTATATTTCGCAATATACCCTACCATCAAAAAGAGTAGGCAGTAAATAAAAACGGTTAAGAACCACAGTCACTTCAAACAGAAGTTGATATAGGTTTGTTGTATACGCTAACCGCGTTTCGAACCCTTCAAGTATTCCGGTTACCGAAAAATCACCAGCAGTTTGCGAAGAATCAGCTTCGAATCCTTAATGTTGAACGTCTTTGAGCCGCCACATCCTTTCCACTGATTGTTAATGTTGTGGTTTCGCTTAGCAATTTGGCCTAGTCAGGCGAACGCCTACATCTATGTAAACTAGGCATCTCCAATTAATTGGAAGCATACAACAATTCGAAAAACCACCAATTTCAAAATGTCATTGAATAATTGGATTCTTAAGATTCCGTAGGACTCGTAATCGCTTGAGAATGACAACCGAGAAGTTTAGGACGTTCCAAATTTCTAACTTCGCGTGACTTCCACATTCCATTTGTTCCCCTTCTCATGTCATCCAATCTAATGACACTACGTCTTGCTGTGATTCTCAGTTGTTGGCAATCATCACGTATAGCAGATGACTGAGATGATTGATAAAGTTTCTTTTTCTCGTCAAGAATTGTTTTATAGGACTGAGGTGTTCGCAGTGCGGAGAGTCTGATCTACACTCAGAGGATTCTGACTGCAATCGACAAGTTGTCGTTGACTGTCAAGAGTCGGATCCCGTCTGCTTCACTAGGCAAACACTTCTCGGACGAGGTGAGAACAACATGGCAAAATGAGTTCAGAATTTAGTTCAAGCAACATTTCAGTTCTTAAATAGTTAATAAAACATTCAAATGAAGTTTCAAATGTCGAGCACTATGAAAGAACTATTAAAGGCTTTTAATCGACATTACATTCGCTCCAGTTCAACCGAGATCTCTGATACACAGGTCAAGCTGCTGTCGAGAAAATGTGCGTGTCGTGGCAAGCCGTGAAGGCAGAGTTCCCGACGTCCACAATGAATTCGTGCGGGGAAACCAGTCAGGGCAGAGTACGCTATTGCACGTGCAGCGCCAACCAATGCAATTCTGTAGCAATTTCATCACAGGTACTTCGCACTGAACCACTTGAAATAGCTTTAGAGAGCGTTATTTCTTGTAGGATTTAGATGATATGATGTCAAAAATATTATTTAAAATTACAAGCCACTTCAATGAGCGCGCGCGCAAATGCACTAAACCGTGACTTTCAACGTGTCGTCATGACTAAGTTTAAAAAAGAAAATCAAGTTGAAGGTGTTGTTCATACTTATAGAGATGTGCTACTTATTACTTATATACTCACTTTGTTCCCTCCTAGAACTCTCCCTTGAAGTTCCTACTAAACTAAGACAGCGAATTGGACCGACGCTTGTGCAGTAGTTTTTGGCATTCAACTAAAGAAGAAATCATTGGTTCTAATCTTCCATGAACTAATCTTCTCTACCAGTTTTAGAGGATCGGGCTCTATTCTCCGACGTTGCTATGGTGATTTTGTGCAACTTAAATATAAAATCTCAAATTATTCAAGAGCTAGTAGAGAGAATTGAGGAAACAGTGGTTTCTCGTTTATGAGAAAAAGAGGGTTTTTCAAAGAATTCAAGACAAAGTCACTAATGTTACCAATCGGCGGTGGTGTACCTCCTACAACAATGTTTTTTCGTAGGAGGCAGTCATTACGGATTTTGCAAAACCCATTAGTCAGGGAAGTTGTCTCAAGAAAAACTGCAAAGTTCATCGAGGTGTAGAACTTGTCTCAAGGGAAACTATCAAAGCACCTCAAGATGTAGAACGAGAACAATTTCACTCCCACCTTTTGACGTAAAAAAGACTAATGTTCAGAAGCGGATCGAGTCCAGAAAACGCTACGAGAATTATCTTTTCACAAATGATTAGTACAACAAAGTCCTAACTTGAATTCTAACCAAAACGCTAGCTGAAAGTCTAGCACATTTGTTAAGAGCCTTTCAGATAATCTATTCTTTATGAGTGAGCAAGCGTTCTTCAACTGTTCAGAGCTAGATCTGCTACGCACTGCGTGCCATAGCAACTGAAAATCACGTAAGACATTTAAGCTGCAGTCTCTAGAGCCAACACAGACGAGGACATGCGATATCGATGATTTCTTGGAATCCTAACTTATTTCACTTTTCAGGTTGCTCAATACACTAAGACGGAAGCGTTGCCACCGGTTGTGAAAATACAGCCACCAGCATCGCTACCTCCTCCAGGTGTTCCCGAAATGCCTGCAAAGAGCTCGTCGGCGGCGGGAGAGCTCTCTATTCAACATCACCATGGGGCACCAATACCCGAGCATACAAAGCTTCCAACTGATACTATATTGTCTCGAGAATACTTTTTGAGGGGTAAGGAGTCACTGTCGGATGTGCTGCCAATTGTACCGACAGCTCCCAGCGGCAAATCTGCACCAGAACTGGTAAGCTCTAGCTGGACTGTTATAATGTATCCAGAAGACCCAAGAGAAGAAACGGATTATTTAGTACTCTAATATTAGTAGTTTTTAAGTTACAGTGGTTAAAAATTGATATTTAGCAGTGTGATCTATAATGGAATAAAAAAAGATTTCCGTACAGTGAGCATCGTCGCAATGCCATCTGACACCAAACATCACTGTCTTTGTTCACTGTTCCTCTCAAAACTTCCTTCCTTGAGAGTCGAGATGGGGTTTGATTAATTCTAGAAATTCAACCTTGCACCATTTTCAGTGAATTTTGAAGTAAAATTATAACGTGAACTTTCTATTTACTGCCCATTGCATTTTTTCACTGCGGGATATTACGTGTGAAGCAACAACAATGTTGCTGAGATATTTGCAAAACTGCGGACCACAAGTGTCTGCGGCAGGGAACGAACGCGCTATTACCCTTTCCAGGAACTAACACGTTCATCACTACACCATGCTGGTCCTTCGTTTCACCTCTTTCTCAACTAGTTTGATCTATAATGCTAGTGAAATTGTAACAAAAATCACCTATAAAATTTAATACAAACAGGGAATTATTTACGAACGGAAATATTCGTAACTTCACAACGCAAAGATGTCGAAACTCTGAGAGTTTTGGTACTCCTAAATTTCATTTGAGGCACAGCTAGTGCAGTATAGCCAGTTATTTTTCAGAGCAATGGAAACCCACGTTCATCGCTAGCAGCTGGCTTACGGGATCCAAATGAACCTATCCATACTCAAAAGGTTGTCCTCTTAAAATCAACAAGTGGAAGGATTAAACGGTTTAACGCTCTCTCGACGGCACCTAATTTCGCGTTTTTACAGTGTACGATGGCTAGTTTTTCGCTATGCCCATTGTGACACCTATATGTGTCTTATTGGAAACTTTCGCAAAAGCCATTGTGACATCTAGAGATGTCACTTGTCGCAAGAGTGTTAAGCAGGTCATCGCCTCCAAAACCGAGCCGAAAACTAGAGAACAATTCAACCGAACTTTTTCAAAATTATTATGTCAAATCGTATATTTAGATATTCTGTAATGTCTGTACTTAGATATTGTGGTCACCTTAACCTTTTTGAATCGTTTCATTGTGCTGCAATCGTCAGCTATGAAAATTGGCAGGTTCGCTTTTGAATTCATCTGCGGTTTGACACTTTTCGTTTTTCATTGACATGTAAAGTGTTGGTGGAAATGGTTCTCGATAGAATCCTTTCATAACTCTGCTAAGGCGTCCGCACGTCGTCACATCACTCGATGGTCCTTGTGAATCAGAAGGTTCACCCTCCTCCGATTAAGATGAAGCTTTCCCCTTTAGCTTCGCTGACTCTTCTTCTACAATAAGAACAGATAAACTGGAAAGGATAAGCTACAAAAAGTTGTATACAATGTTCGTCATGGTTCGGATAGATGGAGAAACAATTCTGACTATTATTATCGACTATACTTCTTTAAACTGCTTTGATCGCCGTCTCACTTAGCATACCTCTCTGAAGCGAATGAGATCTCCAAATATTTCTAAACTTACCTGTGATGAGCGCTGTCTTATAAGCAGTCAGTCCTTTTTTTGTAACTGCTTCACTTGCTTGTTCACTTGGTCTGAATATTGTTGGTGAATTTTTTCCTTCATAAGCTAACAAGATAGTGATAGAAAGAATCGGATTCGGCTAACCTTTCGGTGCCTTCGCATTTTTCAGAGCCGTCTGCATCGATTTTCCACAATCGTTTCCTTTCCTAATAAGGGTCTTGATGATCGCATCGAGTCGGATCTAGTGGAGCCCCACCCGAATGAAGGAACTGATTGTTCGTTCATAATCGTTTTTTCTTTTCCGGATAGTCCATCCTGCAGCAGTCGCTATCATTATAGCTTGAACAGAGTGTAACGATTTGACGATGGACTCTCGACTATGTCGCTGATACTAGCATCTTGTTAAGAGGGGCACAGTGTAGACACATATCATCCATAGCCCAGCCATTCGACAAAAAATTTGACGATTGATTTTGGAATCACTTTATTTGCCTAAGCATATTTAATTTCATGCAAATCTAAGAGAAAATGAGAACCTGAACAGCGGATTTTCACACAGTGCCTTATAATTTATGCACCCCACTCAATTTGCTTCCATACCATATCTCTGGCAAAGTCACGTCGGATGAAGAAATAGGACATGTATTTGTTGCAGTCGGCGTTGAGATGTGCGGTATGCCTGGAGTCCGGGATGTCCGATCCGACGACCGACTGCTCCACGAGCGCGCCGGCTCTCTGTTCCGCTATCGAGACGTTCTGCCTCACCAGGCAGACGCAGCACGAGGACGGTGAGTCATTCGAAGCCGGCGTGAAAACTGCCGGAGTACTTTTAGTTGAAATTTCGTTAACTATGTTCCTTACCAAGAGTAGTAATGCTAGAATCTTTCGTCATTTTTGCTTATAATTCCACTGCGAAAAATTCTCAAGGTAGAAATTATGAGGTTTCTGCAACTCTAACAGATAATTTCCCGAGTTCCGTAGTGGGGCCACATATAATCAAAATTATAAAGGTTTTTTGCATAGACTTCAACGCTTTATGATTGTGGCGAATTCAAAAGACCGACATGTGCACGAAAGTTCCCTTTTGGTTTACCCTCCTTCCCACCACTCGAGCTCGTGAATATTCCTCTGTCAAGTTGCTATTCATACCATAGTTAATCGAGCTGAGAAGGAGTTACATGTTTTTGTGAATTTTTTCCGGCGCAGGCTTTAACGTTGTTCTGTTCCTCGTTTTTCTTTCTTAATAAATTGTCTTTCTATGGTTAACGATTCACTTCAAGCAACCTTCACTATGGAGAAACGATGTGTCTCGGAGGCGCAAGCGGAATCGTTTGTGGAGTCATCGGATGTTCGAAGTGGTTGTGCAACTGCTAATGGCGGCCTTATCAACTACTGTCTTTGTCAAGGAGATTTGTGCAACCATGACGCTCTACTAGCCCAAGCGCAAATTTCAGGGTACGATAAAAATATCCTAAGGATTTATTTCGTTATTAATTGCTCGCTTATCGCACCGTAGCATCTTTCATTGTTTCATTTTGTTCTTGTTTTCTTTAATTTATGTAAATGTCGTTAGGGGATAGCGTAGTGGTAAGTGATGCCGGTAATCAGGAAGCAAAATTTCTAGTTAGGCACAGTACGCAATGCTTACTCCCAATCTATGTGGGAGCGTCTGCCTTAGCTCAGCTATCCCAAAACTGTGAAAGGAATCGACTCGACCAGTATTCCACAATATTGATAAAAAAGACGAAATCTTCAAGTATCAGCAGAAACAACGTGCGAAATATTCGAGGGTCGTCGTTAATGATGAATGCGACAAAAACAATTCAAATTCAGGAAGTACTGGGATCCACACAGTAGATGTCATGACGGGTCATGTTAAATTAAGAAAAAGTCATCATGAAGAGTGGAAAAATGGGCAATCGAACACCACAGTGAAATATCTCTTAAAAGTAATCATGAGACATCACTTGGAAACATTTTTGAGTAATGCAGAATTCAGTTAATAGAATAGAATAGAAGTTAAACCTTTCAAATTACGACTTTTATATGCTATTCTGAATGAAAACGACTTTTCAACAACATATTCTATGAAGGGAACCCTGAAAACTCTCTTACAGCGTGAGGATTCCGGAAACCCAGCCAAAGCCTGCGCCTCCAGCATTCCAAGAGATGCCGAGAACAAGCGAACCGCCTAAAGTAAGCCGCTCGAGTTTTTTTTCCGGAACATAATCCAATACTTTTTTTTCAGCTGCCTTCTACTGATGTTCCATTTATTTTTGTCGACGATGATGAAGCCCCACATATGGAAACCTCCCCCACTCCTGAAATAAGGTACTGTTTTGTGTGGGCGTTTCACAATAGCTCTTCCACAAACTGAAAGCGAAAGAGAGAATTTTTACCATACAGTAGTTTTGTTTTCTAACGTGTCACACTATTTTGTTGCGTAAATGTCCTGTCCTCTTTATACTATACAGACGTAAAAAAATCTTCTCTTCTGCCACGACCGACTTTCTATTAACCTCGGCATTGATCAAGTGATTTTCTTCGTATTTTTGTTGAGCAAACGCGAGGT
>UYYA01000681.1:0-38316 GCA_900624975.1 Angiostrongylus costaricensis | reverse complement strand
GAGTTTTGCAAATATCTCAGCATTTCATACGAGTTATAATTCGAAACATAACCTGCCATTAAGAAGAAAAAGGCAGTAAATAAAAGAGTTAAGATTGTACTATACGACTGTTTCAAAACCGACGTCGCAGTTGTTGACTGTGGGAAGGAAATCGAAGAAATGCAAAGTTTCAAAAGTTTCCCTTAAAGTCTTTACGGTCAAAACAAAAGAAAATACCTATTTAAGTACTGGAGCCTCTAATGCAGTAAACTGTGGGATGTACATTAAATGTTAGAAAAAACGATAAAGCTCTCGGCGTTGATCAATCCGTCAGAGATGCGCCATGCATTCGACTTCATTAAGCATCGTTTCAAGTGACTGAATGAATATCTGGCTTTACAATGACTCGCGGTAACCTATTGATGTGCCGAGCAAGTGATGCTATCCTCTCAGACAATCTGGTACCAATTTTCCGACCTCGGATGGATGGAAGCATTTGTGGGCCATGGGCGCAGGGATCGATTCCACGTGTGTCGCGGTGGCGCCTCGAACCACTGAGCACACGTGCCCTCATTAAATGTTATTGAAAACAATTTCCTACACATCAGTTATAGCTGTAATAAACTTCATAACTGTTTATAAAGGCAAATACACTGCTGAAGAACACGGATGAATGCATACTCTGCGAACACCTAGCCACTCTGGAGAAGTACTCTCGATTATTTATCATTTTGCCCTAACGAAAAGCTCTCCCAAGGTGTCGAATCCCAAGGCATAGGCAGAGTTATGCGCCTCTTCGCTGGCCACATTCCTTATGCCGTACACTCTCTTCACCATTAATGTTCTCTCGCGTACGAAATGAATTCGTCGAGAGGGATCTTCCTTGTGAATTATTAAGTGAGAAATTATTGGAAGGAAATACTTCTATGGATGCTGGCTGTGGCATCTGCATTGGATAAGCTACTGACTAGTTGCAAAAAAATATGAGGAAAAACAAACTTTTGCTTATCAAAACAAACCACAGAAGATAATGTGAGACCTGTGCGTATCATATCGCTCACTTGTACAAACTCATTATGACACAACCACAACGTTGCTGAGATATTTGCAAACTCTGGACCGCAGGTGTCTATGACGGGGAGCGAACGCGCTATTGTCCTTTCTGGAGAGTAACGCGTTCACCACCACATCATGCGGGTCTTTCGTTTCGCCTGCCTCTCAGCTAGTTCTATCGATCTTTTTATATCTCAACATCATAGAAGTTATATTTCGCAACATACCCTGCCGTTGAAGGAATAAGTAGTAAATAAAAAGGTTAAGACTGTGATTATAACTATAGCCTCAGCTTAACTGGGTTCGTTGGCGATTTGGCCCCCCCAGATCAATCCCGGTGACGGGTGATTGCTGATGGCACTGATTGGAACTAGCTGAGAGGCAGACGAAACGAAGTACCCGCATGGTGTGGTGATGAACGAGTTACTCCCCGGAAAGGACAATAGCGCATTCGTTCCCCATCGTAGACACCTGCAGTCCAGAGTTTTGCAAATATCTCAGCAACGTTGTGGTTGTATTTCACTTAGTACCCTGCGTTGAAAATTGTAGTAGGCAGAAAATAAAAGGTAAAACACTATGATACATATAGGTGCCATTCGCCGCCAGATGTTAAACAATACTAACTCAAGATTTTTGAAACCAATCGTTATTGAACCTCAGCATCAATAATCAATGCCTTCTTGGACTATAAAGCCAACGCAAGGTTGACAAAGATTTTTGTTTGACTCAGGTTTCGACGTTTTTCGTCTTTAACCGAATAAACGCCTTCAACAATCGTGGTAGTTTAATAATCCAATAATGCAATGTTAATTCAATTACAGGGGCAGATAGCACAGTGGTAGCGATGACGACCATCATGATCACGGTGCTGGTTCGACCCCAACCAAGGCTCACAAAGCCTCTCATCCCTCCGCAGTCGGGGAGATGCTACTGAAATTATCAGGAAAAAATAATTCGACGCAATCCAATTGGAAACGCTCCAGCCCGTCTATCTTAGGACAGCAAAGAGAATCGATTCGACCAGAAATCTACGACATTCAAGATGAAATGAACAACGTCAATCATCAGCGGAAGCTACACGTAAAAAGTTAGAAGACTTTGGTGGATGATGGATGCGAAGAAACGAATCCAAAGTAAAAAGTGCTAGCAATGGCACAGCAGACGTGAAGACGGGTCATATGAAATAAAATAAATAAAGAATACATTGATTGCTTCGATACAACGAGGTCAAAATCAATATGCACAAACAATTTAAGCGAAATGTGATTACTACACAAAGCTATAATGAGGAGCAAGATGATATGAGGGACTAAAAGATATTACATCCAACTATGAAAAATGAAATGACAATAGGTGGTTGCTATGAAAAGGATGAAACTCTCGGAGTTGATCGATCCCATAAGGATACGCCATGCATTTGAGCCCATTCGTATCATCGCTGAGGTATTGAAAGCATAGCCGGAATACGCAACTAATGGTGGTTTATCGACATATATTGGTTTTGCTATCTTCCCAAACAGGTATGGTAACAACTGGCCGAACTCGGAGGGATGGAAAGTTTGGTGAGTCTTGGGCTTAGCGATCGAGCCAAGGACCGAGTGAGTATCTATTGATGGGCACTTCTAAGCACTAAGCTCGTCAAGAAATGAAATGCAGCCAACATTGCTCAGGCGTGAAAAGCTCCAAACTCTGAGATCTGTGAGAAAAATGAGAAAATAAACTACAGCCATTGAGATTTGCCCTAGTTTCTTTTTGCTTTTTTTCAGAAATGGTCGAAATTCTTGTGAGACAGACAGCTTAGAAATTGATGTGTAAATAGATACGAATTTTGGAAGTTTACCAGCTGGAAAATTTTCTGGAACTTCGTATATACCAGGATAGAGGTCTTCTTTTTTGTTAAATGACCATGCTTCTACACATTCTGTGAATACCAGCGCCTCCTTCAGATGATTCGCTTCCTCGCCTACATGAAGGGCTCTGGTTTGCTTTATAGGTATAGCTGATATTTGGAAATTTTGTGGTCTTCGTTATGAGTGTCGTTGAACACTTGGCGAGTAGATTCTGTCTGGAATTCTGGATGGCTGTGCTGTGGAGTTCTTTGTCTTCGCTACTGCTACAACTACCAGTCATTGTGCATGGTATTCTTTCTAGGCAAGTCGATAGCTCTCGATGCCCTTATCCTGGAGGAAAGCAGACCTAGTTAGCAGTGGTAATAATAGTGACAAATTGTTTGAATTATTCAACTTCCAAATACGAAATCGATCAGAAGGATCCGGAAACCAATTAGAATACATTAGTGAAGGAAAAAGTTCAATTAACCTCCTATCGAAACGAAATTGAAAATGTTCATGTCAGACGTTCTTCTCATCTATCAAGGGATGGATGCCCTTAAGGCAGTAATCATGCGAAATTTTCATTTCGACGTATTATTCAAGCTTGTTCTTGGTATGAAAGAGAAAAATAGCAAGCAAAAACAAGAGGAGTAACTGGGAAATATTATCGTCAATCTAATACACGTCGTAAATCTACGTAAAAATCATATTTCGAATTGAAAAGTGCAGAAGTGAGTTTGAAGATGATTTAAATGTTATTCCCGCCAACGGTTTGCCGCCTTATCGTGGCTGGAAGATGTTTCTGGTTGTCGGGTTGTGATGTACAGAGGAAGATTCATCTCCTCAGGGTCACCCAAACTGGGAAGGAGCCCGGCGTTTCCATCAGGAAGCCTAGTTAAGAGCGAATCAGTGCCAGGATCCACCACCGTTCTGGGATCAAAGTCGTATGGTGACAAATTTCTCTCTGATCCACAAGGGCTGCGAGTGCCTGTGGTGATGAAGACCTGGGGCAGACCAGTTAGCCAGGCTGACCTCAGGATTTCAGAGAACCACAATTACTTAACCAACAAACCTTCTAAAAATGGAAATTATGCTGGTGCCCGCATAAACAGTGAGGAAGGGCCGTTCAAATACAAAGTAAGTATCGAGCATAAATGTTATTCCGATTCCTACAAAGTAATTGTTAATCATGAAAATCAATGAGCATGAATGGATAGTTGATCCAGAACTGCCCGTACCCTCGGAAACCACCGGCCAGAGCTCATTAATGTTCTACTTTATTTCGCTGGATTCGATCAGATTCGTTTAAGAAGACAGAATCGTAAAGAAAACTGCTGTGAACACTAACTTCGGATCATTGTTGCTCTGAAGAACGCGAAAACCCTGAAATTTCAATCACAATATTATTAACTTTTTTATTTACTGACTACTACAACTTTTCATGTCGGGGAATTCTGTTAAATCCAATCATAATGATGCTGAGAAACTTGCAAAAAAAATTGTAGCAGGCAATAAATAAAAAAGCGAACATTGTGATTTCGACTACGGCCTCGGATTAACTAAGTTCAATGTCGATTTGTGCACCCCAGATCAAACCCGTTGCCGGGTGATTGGTGATGGCACTGGTGGATAGAAAACTAGGCGAGAGAAAGGCGAAACCAAGGACCTGCATGGTGAATACGTTAGCTCCGGAAAGGTGTTCGATCGTCACTGCTTGCACCTGCGCTCCGGAGTTTTGCAAATATCTCAGCATCATTGTGGCTTTATTTTATAGCTTTTTTGTATGAACCGTCTTCACGTCTACACTGCGAATTCCAGCACTTCTCACGTTCTATTCGTTTCTTCACAACCATCATCCCCGAAGGTCTTCCAAGCTTTTACGTGTGGCTTCAGTTGCTGCTTGAGGATTTTCATTTCATCTTGAATTCCGTAGAATGCTGGTGGAGCAATTCTCCCTTGAGTCTTGAGGTAGTTGTGCTGGAGTGTTCCCAATTGGATTGTAGAGTGTAATTTTTTTCCAGAGAAGTCCGGTACCAATTTCACGAACTCGGAGGGATGAGAGGTTGGTTGGCCCGGTGCCGAATCGAACTAGTACCATATTCGTAATGACCGCCATCACTAGCACTGTGCTATCCGCTTCTGTATTTTATAATATTATTATTTTTTATTCTATTTTACATGATCTTCACACAGCTTCACATCTCCTGTGCTGATCGCGTCACTTTTTACACTCGATTCATCCCCTCGCACACTTCATCTACGAAGAACTTCGAACTTTTTTGTGTTTTCACTTTTTATTTGATGCCATTTCTTTCTTCATAGCAGGATATGATGCTGAACATATCTGCAATGGTGCTGAGATATCTGCAAAACTTCAGACAGCAGGTGCATTGGGGAATGAACCTTCTGTTACCCTTTTCTCAAGTCCCTTCGACCGCTGCTTGAGGGTTGTTGTCTTTTTTATGAATGTTGTTGAACGGTGCTCAAGACCATTCTTTGCTCAAGCCCACGAATAGTCTGGCTAGAGCGTTCGTTCTCCCACATATTGCAGGTATTGAAATGTTCTTAGGCAAGTCTGGTATCAGTATCCTGAACGTGGTGGGATAAGAGGCTTGGTCAGCCCGGTGCGGCACAGTGTTCATTATAAATCGCATCACTAACAGTGCACTACCCCTACAACCACAGTGAACTATATTTTTAAATAGTTCGTGTATGCCTAGAATGGAACTAAATTGCCGTTTATCTATACAATGAGTGAAGCAAAGTCGGCATCGAAAGGATTATTAACTTCTAGCAAACAGAGTGACAAATCTGACAAAAACATGCACCTTTGTCAACATGTCTTTTGGTAGGCATACAGTTCATCGTAACTTTTCCAAAAAAAAAAACACTTCCTGTCGTTTTCTACGATACATCAATCGACTGGAACAACAGGTACACTCAGGGTGAAATATTTCTATACAGGCGACCGTCAGCAGACCTGCCATGGTATTGGATTGAATCAGAAGCAGCTGCCAATCTTTTAAACTATTTTTACCTCAGATCTCAAAAAAAAACTACCAGGTACTACTAGCACTTTCTCAAAAGGCGATGATACCAAAATAGTAGATGCAGTGATTTTTTTCTCATAACTCTGCGTTAGCTTACTAATAAACAAAATTGCAGTGAGTTACTTATTAATGTTTGAAGGCATTCATGTTGAATTTGTTCTTGACGGCATTATTTACCGTATAACCCATGGCAAACTCGTCCTTCAGAAGGCGGAGCTGCGCGTTCGGCCATGACTTCTAGTCATTCTAATACTTCAACGCGATCCTATTTATTTTCTTCACGCTTTGAAAAGATCCGGACACAGCTGTTCCTGGGATTTACATCTTACAAAGTATTGCTTTATGGACGTTACATGTTTTAGGACGCCCCCAAGTTTTCCGCCCTTTTGGTCATTTTCATAATAAATTCTAAGGTTCACCTTTCATAGCATTCAATGTATTTTAGCGCTTGAATGCTTTTACATATTTCGTAATGTGACGTGTTACTTGCTATAGCGTTTTTTTCGCAAGGGAATGTGTTCAGCAGATTTTGAAACTCAGTCGAGATTCAAAGAACATCTCAGTTTAAATGTTACACTATCTGAAACGCATATTGAGCAATATCATAAAGTAAAAGTTATTTTAGACATAAATAAATACAAGGAAGGAAATGAAATACAACAAGATCAGACCACAAACATTTTACTGCCACTGTTATTCAACATCATCTCTGTAACAACTCCATCCCTGCAATGGCCTTGTAGGTTTATTTTGTAAGCTGCTCTTTAGACAAGGTTTTTACTTCCAATGGATGCTGGTGATATAGGAGGCAACATCTTCACCACTACCTTACCAAAACTACTTACTTACTTGGATGCTTGGATGACCCGTCTTCAATGGTTGTGCAGTCTTCAGCATAATTTCTATTCTCCTAGAATTTACTGGTTTAGTCGTTGCGGTTTCCTGGTGTCACCAGATCATACTTACTGTAGCTTTACTCAGGTCGTTACCACATCAGGCAGTTGCTGCCCCCGTGGATCAGAGGGAGACTTGCTACCATGCGACTACTATGACACCAGGACGGTGGTGGAACCTGGTAATGGTTTACTCTTAGCTGGGCTTCCTGACGGAAGCACCGGTCCCCTTCTCGGTTGGAAGACCCTGCTAGGGGATGAATCACTCACTGTATATCGCAGCCCGACACCAAGAAGCACCTCCCGGACACGATGAGGCGGTAAACCGTTGAGAGAGTCTTGCAAAAGAAGAACAAGAAAGTGTTTAGTCTTGAGAGGCTCATTATTCAAGAAGTATTTGCAATGTAAGCAGAAGTTATGGTGAATTTTAACAAGTTTCAAGAAAAGCGCAAACATCATAGTACTGTTTTCATTCTAATACACAGCAGTGAGAAGTATTTTCCTACTTCGCATGCTTGTAAATTAGTTGTTGATTAACACCGTGACTTCGTCCCTTGCAGAGAACAATCTGTGCTAATTTTTAGGTGTGCTTGGTGTTTACTTCAAAGCAGTATAATGACAAGTAACTAATAAGCCAGAGGAGGCGATGTTTCGGTGAGGAAGTTCCGCTCTATTTCCTTCTTAACCTTTTTTCCTACTACTGAGTCGCGACAACTTCCATTTAGAGTTTTTTTATACGACCTAATAGACGAGAAAGTCTAATTGCTCACATTTCAGTTATACATTTTGCGCTGTAGACAAATTTTTGCGGAAACAATTCATTTGTCCAGCTTACTTAATGCTTGAATGAAGAATTGTTAGTGAATTCCAAATAAGATGATGGTAAGGACTACTGAATTGGAAAATAGATCCACCACAATAGCGCCACACCCGAATTTTCCGCATAAATGAAACCTCGCCACCTGCTTGATCATGCAGCATTCATCCACTCTTTTTTTGTGGAATGGAGGCTGAATAAAAGCCTAAAAAGACAAATTTCACATCTTCTCCAAGTCTTTTGAAGTTGTGATCACTATTGTAACTTTGTGTTGAACTCATAGACTCGGTCCGTAAACATCAGTCGATCAACGCAAAGGCCAGTGTTGAATTATATTAGGAGACGTTTCTGAATTTACTATTGGATTCGCTCCGGAAAATCTCTGACAAATGGTTTCAGTTCATTTGGATGCTCTGGAGTTAAAGTGGCGTATACAATGCCATCTATAACAATCAATTAATTCCTGTTAACTTTTTACCTTCTTGATACTTCGGTGAATTTTCATGAACAAGTGGTACATAGCTCAAAACCTTCCATTTAGCTGGGAATTTGCTCAGCTTGAGCGGGGTATGTGTGTGTGGGTGTGTATCTGTATGCGTGTATATGTGTGTTTCTGTCTGTCTGTGTGTGTTGTGTTGTGTGTGTGTGTATGATGGTGTTTGAGTATATGTGTATGTATGTACACGTATGTCTATGTGTGTGCTTGTGTGTGCATGTTGGTGTTGGTGTCGGCCTATGTATGTGAATATATTGCATGCACATCAAAATGGACGTCACTAACGTTATGCATAAATGTTTTTGCAAATACGAAACGGGATTTGCCTCTTGAAATCGATAGAGAAATTGAAACTGGGCGAATATAGTGCGCAGCACTACACTCCCAACCAAGTACAGAACCTCCTTGATGAACGTACTGCCATCATTAACACCGAATGAACTTTAAATGTCCTCATCCCACTACTCCCACACGTTCGACAACAACACATCGAATTCAGCAAGATTTTTCACACGATCTATGTTAATAGAAAATCAGCAGAACAAAAAAGAAATTCGTGGTAATGGCCCATTTTCACACATTTTTCTTCTGAATCATCATGCCAATTTTTTGTCGTTTCTTTACCGGACCCGTGATTCGTAGTGTGCGGAACTCAGCACTTCTCACATTCGACTGGTTCTGCGCATCCATCATCCACTAAGGCCTACCAGATTTTTACGTGTGGATTAAGGCTGCGGCTTGGAGATTTTCTTTTCATCATGGACGCCTCTCGATACTGCTCGAGCCGATTCTCTCTGGCATCCTGAGATAGCTGCTTATGAGCACTCCCATCTGGATTGGAGGTAGTAAAGTGTTCACAGATATGTTTGGCACCAATGTCCTGACCTCGGTAGAATGCGAGGCTTGGTGAGCCCACTGTGTTGGATCTATTTCTGTTTGGGCGTGAAAGTTCATTTCTATAATTATTGAATTTCAGTTATTTCTTCTTCTTTGAGTCAGTGTAATACGAAATGAATAGAACTTTTACTTAATTGTCTAAATGAATTTTTTTCATTGTTGTGCTTGGAAAGTCATTTCATTCGTCGACCAAACTAAACTTAGTAGGATCCGCATTGAGAATTGAGCTCTTTATTTTTTCTCTTCACCTTTTTTATTAACATTAACAGACGTTTGTTTTTAGTCGTAATGAAGCTTGATGCCACAAGACCACATGGCTTCTGTGTTTTCAACTTCCTCTTCAGATTTGCGAATATCCATGGAACTATATTGCTTATTGGACTTATAACTGTTACACGATGCAAGTGCAGGAACTCACAATGCTTACTCTTTTATTTACCATCTACTACAATTTTCACGGCAGTGTATTATTCGAAATCAACCACAACGATGCTGAGATATTCGAAAAACTTAGACCCCAGGGCAAATCGAACCACGATTTCCCTTCCCGGGGCTCGCGCATTACACGTTGCGCCACGAAGGCCCTTGTTTTGCTTTTCTCTCAGCTATTTTTACAACCTCATATATAAATATTATAATTAACGATGAAGAACACTATGCTTTTATTCCATCTAAGGTGCGTCTCCATTGTTTTTTGAATGAGTGTGATAACTTCCATTGTATTCTTATTTATTACAACTTTCGGTTCCCCGACGCCTTCCACTAACAGTGAAGGTCTCTTAATGGAAAGTACTAAAATGAAGTTGGCCAACTCATAGTAAATCCAGTTGTCCTGAAGCCTTGCACAGCATCTTTCGTAGAGGATTTTTTTTCTTGAGGAAACGCTACTAAAATCTACGAAACGAAATCCAAACTACCGCGTATTCACCTGTTCAGTTTGCTTTTGCTTAGAAGACGTTATCGACAGCGTCGATGAGGAATTTATTCGGCTCATTCAACATGTTCTCAGTAGTGTAAAGAGTTCAGAGTCAACAAAAGAGCATTCTCGAATATTCTCGATACTCGTGAAAACTTCATCGAATAAGAAGCCAAGATGTTTGCCTGTTGGAGCTCAGTTGAAAGAGTTACTCAATCATTTAGCTAATTAGTTACATGCAGAGGAACAATGCAGAAAGCCACCCACGAATTTCATGCCGCTGTCCCCGATTCACTTTCCTATGCGCAAGGAATGACGTATTTTTTGTCCCATTGCGCCTTTCCATTTCAAAAATTGACATTCTATCCCGTTGATGGTATAACAATCAGCATTTGATTCGGGAGGGATCATACACAATCATCAGAGGAACTTAACACTGGTGCTTGGAAACATACTGACTCTGCTTTTGTTGCGTTAGGTCCTGAAATGCAAAAAACACCAATCAACGGAATACCAGCACGGTTATGTTGCTGTGGGAAAAGAAAAATTTCAGAACATTTGCATCTACAAAGGCAGTCGTCAACCACATGCGACTATAATCAGCTGTTCTAAACTTCCTCATTGGAAGTCACGAAAAAGCGGCTCTGAAGAAGGCGATACTGCCGAAACATCAGCTAGCGTTATATTGTATTGTGTTTTTCTATGGAAGTAAATGTATGCTGTTTAAAAACCTCGCGATTGCTGAACAAGAAAACGACACATTCATATTCCAATGCCGAGGTTAAGAGAAAGTCGATCCTGGGAACTATTTGCATCTACCTTCCAGTGTATTCATCTACAAGTTCTTCACGTTCCTCATCTTCAGCAGGTTTAAGATAGATCGTCAAACGAAGGAATTCCATGTCAGTAAAAAATATTTCGAAAAAATTCAATGAGATGGATTATGTCAACACGACAACAAAGTTAAAGAAGTGTCCTCAAAGTTGAAGGCGGCTTAAAAGCTTTTGATCGGTTGGATCAAGGGATAATGGATCTGATGGAAGCATTGGACCCTCAAAAAGTCTTTAAACGATTCGACTCTTGTGGGTATAAAAAGGATTTCGATACAACGATGCAATCTTGCCTGAATTATTGACAACCGCTCTCGAAAACGTTGTGAAAAAACCGTGTTTAGTAGGGAGCAGATTTGTTTTCGATGGCCCTTTCACATTTAATAGAAAGAATATCTCATATCATTATAGCCATGTTTAATTATTTATCTTAAGATAACAGTATGACGAATCACTTAACTCCAGAATATAACGAGAGAGAACGTGTGCACTAGGAATTTCACAAGGGCAACGAAGGAGGGAGAACATCCTTTTCCATGTTCATTTTTCCTCTTTACAGTTTTCTCCGCCTTGTTATATACCTCGAAGGGTTGGGCGCTGACTAAACAGGATGAAAAGTCACTCGGAGTTATGGAATGCTATCATAGAGTATCTCGTGTGAAGCAAAACGACAGGTGGAACTGGAAAACCTCCTACCTAGGTCGACGATCAAAGATCCGTGATCTCGTCGTGCAGTCCGAGATATTGGAAAGCAGGTGAGCCAAACCCTTGCTTGGTGCATTTAAGTGGCTTCCGGTGACAATAGTCGTTAACTGTGAAGCTTTCTAGCATGTTAAACGTAAGTGAAGAACGATGAACTCAACCAGCTAGCATGTCAGACGTAAGTGAAGAACGATGAACTCAACCAGCTAGATGCCTGGACTTTTTTACGAAGACAAAAAGAGGAAGTATTTCTTGAGACTTTGATCTTTGGGTGGACAAAATTCATCGGACGTCTGTAGTACGCCACAGGATGCAATATATCGATAACGCTTGGTCGACTTGAGTTCGACGATCAATGAACTAACAGATGACAACTGACATACGCTCATATTGTACTCCTCATACCAACGTCATTTCATGTCATATCGCTAGAAATCTTCCGTTTCCTTATATTTTGGCGTTATTTTGTTACTTAGAAAATGATATTTTGGTGTCCGCAAAAAACCTAACCTGAAAAATTCTCTTAATATTTATATAACTTTCAAGCTAAAGAAATAGGAAAAAACCTTTGCTACGAATACTGAGAATTTCGATAAGGATGCTGATAATGATAAGCAACCTATTGGCAAACAAGCTTAGAACAAAGTTCCTCTATAAACTGTTGGGTGTCGACCATCACGTTTCAGAAAACGGTCATGTCACGAACAATTCGGTTTTCTTCTGTTGTTTTCCTTAAATTTATTATTCTAAAGATGTTCATGCATTCGATGTTGATCAACACGTTTAAGATACGCCGTGCATTCCACTCCATTCGTAGCATCATAGCCATGATTCAACGAGTATTTCGTCAGGAAGACTTCCGCTGGCTTACCGATGCATCAATCCCCTATGTTTTTTGCTCTAAATAGCGAATTACTGGCCCTGAACGACTAAGAGATTTACTCATCCCTAGGTACGGGATCGAATCAGCGATCACGCGTGTGTCACAATCCACCTCTAAGCGTTGCACTAAATGCGTCTCTCTGATAGATCGGCTATTACGGCTATTCCGGCTATTCCGGCTATTCTGGCTATTCCTGGAATTCTTGTCAGCACTCACAGTATCAGCAATTTCTTCGGGAGATAATTGTTTACGTGCTCGCGTTTTTTTTCTTTCTGTTGTTTATTCACCACCATAGCAGTTTCTCACTGGCAAACAGCTTTGTTTTTATGGATTGTTGCTTCTGTCAAAGGCAAAGTTGCCATGATGTCTTTGATGTCGAGAGCATAGAGAAGTCACACTATTGTCGATGATATTGACGATGTCGACAAACAACTTCTCGATGAGACACTTTAATGCCAAGATTACTGACTATATCGGTGACTTGTCTATGAAGTTATACCTATACCTATTTCAATAACGTCGACAACAGAGAAGTCACGTTAGCATCGACGATGTTGACGCCTTGTCGAACTAAATCGCGCTGATGTCGACGATGCTCGACGACTTGCCGAGCTATGTCAAGCTGATCTCGATAAGTCGACGACTTCTAGATCACGCTGGTGTCGATGAAGAATTTTGACGCCAAGAATGCTGACTATATCAGTGGTTTGTCAATAAAGTGATACCAATGTCGACAACTTGTCAACGAAGCCACATTAGCACTGATGACCTCAATGAGTTGTAGAGCGAAGTTTTGCTGATATCGATGACGTTAACGACTTTTCGACTTAAAAAAGCTGATATCAGCGTTGACGAATATCGACGATGTCAACGGCTTTCCATAACCATGCGTAACCCTTTTTCTGCTGTCATTTCCATTCCACTGCTCAACTACAGAATTATTGTGTTGAGGTGTGCTTTATTTAAACGCCGTTTATTTTATCGGCTTCGAACCGCCTACGGCAATCTTATCATCGGGCAGTGAACTCGTTAAGTTTATTATTAAAGCTCATAATAGTGCCTTCATACTTTCATTACAATCTCTTCATCAATGTGCACATCAACGCATTGAACGGATATATACGAATCCTTATTTTGTTTTACTTCTCTTTTATTTTTTAATTTTAAAAAACCCTAAAACTATTTCATAGTTTTTTTAAAGAATCCTTGGCCTCTAGCCACTTTACTTTTGTTTCATAGAGGTTCTTGCCGTGCGTTTGATGATTTTTCTAACGGACATTTGGGTTTATTTCAACGAAGGACAAACGAGAAGCATTTTTTCATTTTTTCTCATTTTTCCTTCTTTCGAGAAAACTTCAAAACGACTACCGTAATCTCGCAAAACAATTCTTTGCAGTGTACATTTATGGTCGCTCTAACAAACTAAGTAACAAAGTTAATAAAGCGAAAAACTCGATAAAAACTTTTTTAGCACCAGGCGTATCCATACTCGATATATCCACTTAAGAAAGAAAATTTTTAATGGAGGTCAGTTCCTTGTCACTAGGGTGAATACACGGGATATCCCTAGGGATTAACAGATGGTTAAATACGGACCGAAAAGCGGATATGTGCTCGCCATAAAACGAGAAATGGTCAGGAAAGTACGAAATGTGTGTCATATCCCAAATGGTTATAAATCCCATTCGAAATGTTCCGTTAAGCAGGAAGGACGAATGAGGACATTACAAATGCCTTCCCACGAGCTAATCACTTGGTCTGTGACATAGTGAAATTTCAGTCGAGTCTAGTGATATCGGTGAGATAAATTTGAATTTGAAATTGAGACAGGGTTCTAACCCAAGTTAGACAACTTTTATTAATTAAAGATGTTTCAATGTTACTAAATTGTCCTCGACTTCACCTGTTAAGACCTTCCCGAACATAATGCGACTTATAATCGCATTAACTTTAAATTTTAGTCAATAGTTGGTGAAAATGAGTAAAGGTTAAATATGAATCAATGTTTGGAGCTAAATAAAAACTATTTAAGGCTAACCATAACGATTCTGAGGTATGAGCGAAACTAGGAACCTCAGAATTCTCGTTTACCCTTTCCATGGGCTCACGTTCTGCCAACCACACCAACCGAGAGACTGCTTTACCTTTCTCTCAGTCAGTTTTTTGCACTATAACAGTGTTATACGCAATCACTCTTCAACGGAAATGTTCTGTGAAGCAGAGATGTGCATTGAACACAGTTAAGCCGAAGCTGCAGTCGAAATCACAATGTCTTGACTTTTATTTACAACTTGTTCTTTTTTTATAATATGGTATTATGTAAAATACAACCATTACGACAAGATATGAGAAAATCTCGAACCAGAGGTCAGATTCGGATCCGCGATTGCTCTTTCCTTGAGCTCATGCTACCCACAAGACCAACGCAGTCCATTAATCACGAACGTGTTTTCTTGTGACTTACACGGAAATCGATCGTTTTTTGTTCTTGATTGCTGCGGTATCTTTCATCAATTAAATGTGTTTATAAAATGGTGCTTGGAACCAAAAAGTGCATCGAGCGATGTAATACATTTTCCATAAAACTCGTCAAATTCGTGAAACGTGTGGGTGGGTGCTGTCGTGTAGTAAGTAGCTCAGACGACTAAGAAGTGCCAGCTAAGATACACTGAATTTCTCTTGTGAATTTCCTTGATCCGGTTGTAGTTGGAATCCTCACTCAACAGTCCGTTCTATTCTTGCTTCGTTTTGCATTCCCTTTTTTTTCTGTGGACTGCTGTAGACCGCGTTTTCCTTGGATCACTACTGTGCACAAGCTTAAAAGTTTTCAAAAATTACCTATCAGTGCACCCTTCCAGGCTCTGAAGAAGGCGATACTAGCAAAACGTCAGCTACCGTTGTGTTGTATGTGTTTTTTTGTAAGGAAACAAACGTGTGCTGAATAACAACCTCGTGATTGCTGAAAAAGAAAGCGACATATTTTTCCTTTTTTCTTTGTCGACTAAAAAATGCCGTTTTTATTAAATTAGTTATATAATTCGGCTTCACCTATCTTGTACATTCCACAAATACTCTAATTCAGTTCGCTGTGAAATATAACTTCAATGATGCTGAGATATTTGCAAAACTCCGGACCGCAGGTGTATGCGGTGGGGAACGAAGAACTAGCCGAGAGACAGGCGAAACGAAGGACCCGCGTGGTGTGGTGGTGAAGTGCGCTACTCCCCGGAAAGGACAATAGCGCGTTCGTTTCCCACCGCATACACCTGCGGTCCGGAGTTTTGCAAATATCTCAGCATCATTGAAGTTATATTTTACAATGTATACCCTGCCGTTAGAAAGAATAGTCAGTTCACTGTCTCACATCCGTTGTCCAGTACTCCCTCCGAATTTACGCGAAGGTTCTTCTCGCAGTAGAGGACTTTGCCCTTGTGTGTATTGGACGCAGCTTCTTCTTAACAAGTCTAACACCAATCTGGCGACTTCGAAGAAATTAGAAGCTTAATTGGGTCGACGAGAGGTCTACCCATACTGTACTTTCTTCTGTTGCCATAAGTAACTATTATGAGTTCCCATCGCACTTTTCAAATTAACGGATGCATCGAAAAGGGTTATTTTAAGTATGGCAGTGCAGCTTTTAATGCCTTCAGTGCGTGTGAATCAAGCGAAATCACTCAACTGCCCAATAGAAATAAATTGTAAGAGTGTTAACTTGCTTATTTACTGCCTATTACAATTTTTATGGCAGGATATTGCGTGAGATTAGTGTGGTGGTGAACGCATTAGCTCCTAGACAGGTAATAGCGCGTTCATTCCCCACGCAAACACCTGCGGTCCGGAGTTTTGCAAATATCTCAGCATCATTGTGGTTGTATCACATGTAAATTACGACAGTTGGAAAGAAATGCCCTATTTCAGACTAGAACTGTAATGCAAATGTTTAATGTAAATACTTCATGGATACCTGAGTAGTTTATCCGCACGACTCAAACAGAAACACTTCCCACACGGTTGTTTACAAGATGGTCGTCATCCGTGATGTTGTGAGCATGGTGATATCCGAAAATATCCTGACCCTCTCCATGAATTCGCTTCTCGTTGCGAACATTCCTAGTTGATGAACAACTTCATCAGTCAGAGCAAAATCCTTTAGAATGACTGCAATTTCACCTAAATTTTTTATTTTTAATTATTTCATCGACGCGAAAATTTGGATCGCTGGATTCGCGTCACTTGTCGACGGCCTTGTTGACCGCTGCCTTTAACAGATGAATGTTTCTTAGCGAAGGAACTCCGGATCTTTGGAAAAGTGGTGAGCCATTGATGAAAAGTCAAATAAATAAGGCTGATTGGGCACTCTAATTCATTCATCTTCCAAACCGTCATTTTGAAGCTGCAGTTGTTGTGCAACGGAATCGGTAGTTCTCTCTTGACCACTGCCCGCTGTGAACATTGCGGTTCTCCATGAGTTGGCAATACTCCCTTGTCCTGATGGCTTAACCAAGGTTCAAGGTGCTGCATTAATTCATCGGCTGAACACGAACACCTTATCAAGATTTTCCTCTTACACAGATTCTCGCCTTATGAGGTATTTTGAGAGATGCTTTCCCTCCTATTCAGAACGTTGTTACTAGCCGTGCCGAATCAATTTTGCTCCACAATGGAGGCGTAAAAGCATTAGGCATGGAACAATCTCTTACGAATACACTGTGGTTTCTACTACATTCGTAGCACTGTCGAAACGTATTATCTTTTATCTACCGCTTACTACAATTTTTTACGGCAGGGTACTATGTGAAACACAACCACAATGATCTTGATGTATTTGCAAAACTTGGACCCAAGTCTGATCGAACTGCGATTATCTTTTCCGGGTGCTCACTTGTGACGCGTGGCACCGCTAAGGTCCTCGTTCTGCCTTTCTCTCAGTAGCTCTTTTTACTCTAACTGCCGAGTTGATCGAATACATATTTTGCCTTTATAAAGAATTATTGTGGACCACCAATATATCAAATCAGCGTTTTTATCTTCATAGACAAGTACGGCACAAAGTTGAAGTGTGCGGTACGAGAGAGGCTTGGTATGCTGGGGTTCTCCGGGACAGAATCGATTTTCGGTCACCGTATGAGGAAACCGAGCTTCACCATCAATTCCTGCATAGTCAGACGTTTTCAATGCTCAATAAATTTGATTATACCGCATCAGCTTTAATAGTCAACAGTTGACCGGTTTCGCCTCCTAGGTGTTCCATCGTTGAAGCGAGAAACTCAATTGTTGCCAGCCGTTATTGAAGACAGAATACTCGAGATGAGTACATCAGTGTAGTGGTCGGATTCCAAGTATTTCCGCAACCCGGGCTGAGCCTGCGTCTATGACTAACTCGGCTTTAGTTCGGAGCTGATATAGTTTTAGATTCCAAGGATGGCATTCCACTATTGAAGCGGTCGAGTCGGTTGGCGATAATCATCACTGAAGAGACGGCATCCGACATGGCTGCAAAAGTGTAGTTTCTGGTAACTCGGTTCGTGTCTTACAGAACAGACTCTGTTCCCCGCCCTCTGGTATACTTATTTTGAAACAGGCGAATAACTTGGTGGTAATTGTTATTGCAAAGATGGCATGCAGGGACATCCGGGACGACTGAAAAAGTATGTGTAGTCCGGTAGGTTACATGGCTGGATTCTAGTCACTAGAGGCAAAACATCTGCGACAAGGCATTAGCCGACCGCCTTGGGTAATATGATTCGTCTCATCTCGTCTGATGCTGTTGTCTTTTTCTCTCAAGACGTTTCACATTCTTCAAGTCAGAAAAAAAGCTGAGAACAATCTTGAGTTGTCAAGCTTTTTTCTATATTCTCTTCGTATTATGAAAGAAAAAAACGGAAGATTTTCACAGAAAAAACATACTTGCTGATTTCTTTCGCCACCTACATGTATCTTAGCTGGTTTTTGCTCGGACACTTCCTTTTTTTATTCCACACAACCTACCCTTATCTTTCTTGTGCGAATCCTAGCACTTCTTGCTTTCTAATCGTTTTCTCGCATTCATTATCCACTAAGCCTTCCGAACTCTTCGCGTGTGGATTCGGCTGCTGCTTGCGAATTGTCACCTTCTCTACCAATGTCGTTGAATTCTGATCGAATCGATTCTCCTTGGAGTTCTAGGGTAGTCACGCAGGAGCGTTCTCACATGGGATTGAGGAAGTAGGCCCAACCCAGACAGGTCTGGTACTAATTTCTCGACCCGGAGAGATGAGAACCTGGTGAAAACGAAGAGCCTTTAACAAACACCATGCTCGTGATGAACAGCTGCACTACCATTGCGCTACCCATCTCCTTATACTTACTAGTATATCCAGCAAATGAGATCTTAGAATTCATATATCCATTACTCAAATGTGTACTTTCTCGGAAGATAGCACTTCTCTCTAGTAGTTCTTTCTTCTATTTTTATTCCTATCATACTAATAATCCGTGATTAAAAGCTCTCCGTTGCTTGAGTTTTTTATAGTAAAATTTTCATCCCAACTCACGTCGATTTTGCTTTTTCAGGCCATTATCACGTATTCTTTCCAGATTTCTCTTTGCTTGTCTATCGCTGGTGCGACTTTTTCCTATTGTGAATCGTATGCTTTTAACCGCTTATTCGGAATTTTCAGGATTTTGATAGCGATGAGACGAGCCTGTGAACTAGAATTCTCCTCATACAATATTCTGCTCAGTGTGGTATTTTTCTGTATCTTTACACTCTCTCTAATTGGGAACTGCCTCGTCATCATCACAGTCCTTTCAAAAACACATCGGTGAGTTCTCGTGACGTCATCGAATCAATTCGATCAAGGAAAAATCAACTGACTGTGGAAAAATTGCTTAAAAGTGTTTTGTAGAACAAAAAGAGAAAAAACAGCAGTTTTTTTTATTTTCTTTCACTTCCTGGACAATTTTACGCAGTTTTAGTTCAAATAGTGCTTTAACGAAAAACAGTTATTTCTACCCAAAACGGAATTGTGGACGAAGAGATTTTTTCGAAGAAATTTCAGGTCAGGTTCTATAACGAACTTCTACCTATTGAATCTCGCAATCGCAGACCTACTACGGTATTTTTTTGTAGAAAACTTTTTCGGAATCAAATACAAAATCTTCTTATTGTTAATTTTTTATTTACTGCCTATTACAATTTTCCACGGCAGGGTATTATGTATGATACAACCACAATAATGCTGAGATATCTGCAAAACTCCGGACCTCAGGTGTCTGCGGTGGGGAGCGAACGCGTTGTTACCCTTTTCGTGGGCTAACGCGTTCACCACCACACCATGCGGGTGCTTCGTTTCGTCTGTCTCTCAGCTAATTCTATCGATCAATGCCATCAGCAATCATCCGTCAACGGGATTGATCTGGGGAGCCATTGTGGTTGCATCTTCTTATTGTTTCTAAAATAACATTATGTTAAATTGCTGCATTTCAGGATCGTGTTGTATTTATTAGAAATCAAAATAAGTAAAAATCTCAGAAAAATATGTAGATCAATTTAAGTAAAAATATATTATGCGCTGATTATCTCCAGTGAGAGATGACAAAGTGGCAACAAAATGGATGCGTGAATTTTTTCTTTTCTTTTTCATTCCTTTTTCCACAATTAAGTTCATTTTTAGCAGTGTTGTTTGTATGCCGCTCACTTTACTTAGCGAACTTACAAGATGTTGGATACTTGGACCTCTGATGTGCAAATTGGTCGCATTTCTACAACGTAAGCATTTCTAGATCGTGCCTATCATTAGACAGTTATTTTTGCATATTATGATTTACTTCTACCCATGATCACTACTGAATGCATAAAGTTCATTGGTGAGAGGCACCCTGCAACACACAAGCAGTCTTTGGTTCGATCCCGCACTCTGGGTAAACCGAAGCCTTCATCGCTCTGGGGTCAAAAATTTGTTATTGGACTTGTTTGGCAGGGAGGCCAGAACAGACCACTGTGCATGTGAAATATTCAACTATGCATCTCTGTGATGCTTTGAATCGAGTCAAGTGCACAGCATATCCTACAAGGATTGACAAGCTTTGAACGATTCATCTTTTATCCTTATTATTACTACTGTCCTTGTGTTTATTCATTAATTATTTCGATGAAAGGGTAGTACAGTGATAATGTTGCCTTAATCACGAGCCCGGTGCTGACTTTACCACTCCCTGGACCCACCAAACCTCTGATTCCTCCGGGGTAGGGAAATTTTTGCTAGATTTTTCTGGGAGCAGCTCAGTCTTCACGATCCAAGTGAGAACATTCTAGCTAGGATATCGCAGGTCTACAGATAGAATCGACTCCACCAACATTGAACAACATTCATAACGAAGACGACAAGCCTCAAGCAGCAGCTAAGGCAACACGCGAACTGTTCGAAGACCATTGTGGATAATGACTGAATCCAATGCAAGAAATGTTAGGATCCCGCACATGTGATGAGCTATGTATGAAATTGTATGTAAAAATTATCCCCTATTGTTAGGACTTTCTTGCATTCTGCTGTTATATTGTCTTTGATTTATCATCGTTCAATTACTGGCAGAAACTGCTGCAGTGTTGGAGAACTCTTAGTCGGAGAAAGATCACAAGTGAGTTACGACCCAAATAAGACGGTGATTAAATTAACCTATGGCGAACGAATTTATGAGAACCTTCTAGTGTACTACCATCTCAGAATTACTCGGAAAACGGAAACACTACACTGAACTATGTGGAGTGAAGTCAACAGATGCTAAACCAGCAGAAAAACGCATGCACGAACTTGATCCCCTTATACTCGCAAGGGTCGTCTATGTATTCAACCTTCGCTTGAAGATCTGTCGCCTTCTTACCTTATTCGGACTCGATTATTGGTAAAAGTGCATGGTCTTCCCTATTTCCAGAAATCTTATACTAATCGTGTCACAATGTTTCCAGGCAGTCAAGCAGTGGTAGCACTTGTTGGTGGAAAAAAATCCCGACGATTTCCGATTAACTTTCCTACAGGAAAGCAAGTAATCATCCTAACTATATATATATATATATATATATATATATATACAATGTTTTATATATACATATATAAATATACAATATATAAATGTATAAATTTTCCATTATATATATAATGTTCTTACGAACCGCTTTTTTTTAACTGACGCGAGGTTGGTATAGGTGTTCTTATCGTTGTTGTTGTCGTTGTTCGATGGCGGACATTTCGGCGACTTCGCTTCGACGACGACCATCCTTTGCGAGCAACACCACAGGTGGTCCAACAGCGCGACTCTGAGGAAAGCGAAGTCGTTGAAACGTGGACCATCGAACATCGACAGCAACAACAACAATAAGAACATCTGTACCAACATTTCGCCAGCCAAAAAAGGGCAGTTCATAGAAACATATATATAGATATATCGATTATTATGCCGAGGTTTTATGGAAAGTCGGTGTTTTGACTCATTCTAACCGACCAGTAATGTAATAAACAGGATCCTACACTGTTATTGCTGCGTTATTATAATCACTACGTTTATTGGGGCTTATTACGTAAATACCGTTAATAACGTAGATACCGACCATATAAGGGACGAACCTTCCATGGACGAACCTCCCATTGTATGGTCGGTTCTTCAATCGGTCTTTTACTCCATTCATCATGTTGCTCAATTCTAATTTCCTCTATGCAGAAAATCTCTTCATGATCGTTCCTATAATTTTTTCTTCATTTGATCCGTCTCTACGCCTCCGTCATTCACAATGTAGTTCGGATTTGTACGTGAGCTCGGCTGCCATTACCAAGGAGGACTTTGTCTCTATCGCGAATACGCCGAAATATTGGGGTTGATTCTCCATGGCATTCTAAAATAAACATGCCATGTAATCCTCAAATCTTCCTCACAAGCGATCTTCAACCATTGCAAATGGAATGGAGATGTTATCAGGAAAACGTGCTGTCAACTTCATGACTTCGGGAAGATGTCAGCCTTGAGTATGTGCGTGATATCGAACCAAGGACTCCATGCTTATGCAAAGCGCATTAAACCATTGCGCTACAATCATTTGTAGTTAGACAGAAAATAAGATGTGTAAATGGCGCTTTTAAGCGATTTATGTGTTCCTGATGAAGTGGATTTCAGCTGTCGGAGTCTGCGCTTCCGCTTATACGTTGGCCGTAATCGCCGTCGAGCGCTACTATGCAATTTGCCAGCCATTGCAATTAAGAAAGTGGAAGACGAAGGCATCGTGGTTTTTTCCTAACACAATACTTAGTTATTTTTATTTATCTCTGTCTTCCTTTCCTATCTACTCACTTTTTCTTGCGTTATTTATCTGTTATTTTTTATTTAGACCAAGATTGATGAAATTTGAGTGACTTGGACCACCACAGTCAACTTTCTGCGATTTTCGTTCGTTTTAAAAAATTTCATGAGATAAATCCATTAAAACTTTTTTAATCATTGAATTTAATAGTCTGAAAAATTAAAACTAACTTAGGAAGCTTTTAAAACTTCAGGACACCAGAAGCGAGAAATTGTCGCGAATAAGAAAAGATACTCACAGAGTTTAAAATTTAGCCTTAAGTAATGCCGATTTGGGCTCCCCAGATCAATCCCGTTAACGGGTGATTGATGATGACAAGTGATTGATAGAACTGGCTGACAGACAGGCGAAACGAAGGACTCGGATGGTGTGGTGGTGAACGCGTTACTACCAGGAAAGGACAATAGCGCGTTCGTTCCCCACCGCATACACCTGCGGTCTGGATTTTGTAAATATCTCAGCATCACTAAAGTTTAACCTTAAGGTTTTATCATCATTGATTTGGGAAGGCCCATGGGACAAGGACGTTGAGTTTTTGAACCATGCAGAACATTAGAAAACTAATTCATCAAAGGCGGGTTGTCGGCAGAAAAAAAAGAAAATAATGGGAAAAGAGAGTTTTAAAAGAGAAAAAAAAAGAAGAGAAAACGAATTGTTTATACGAAAAAAGACGTTCAGGAAAAAGCTGGGAAACAAGCGAAAAAAAAATAATGTTCATGTTATTTTTAGCGTATAAAACTTGATGGAACCGGAGATATTAGAAAATTTTTCTCTTGATTTTCGACAGAAGGAAAAAATCCCACATTGGATTCAAAGCAACATTTTTCATTATTAACATTTTTTCTGTTGCTTTCTGTCGTAAGAAATGAAGTCAAAGAGTATTCCAACTTATTATTTACTGCCTACCTTTTTAATAGCAGGACATGTTGCGAAATATAACTCCAATGTTATACCTTTTTATTTTCTGCCTACTATAATTTCGCGGCAGGGTACTAAGCGAAATACAACCACAACGTTGCTCGTTCCCCAACATAGACGCCTGCGTTCCAGAGTTTTGCAAATATCTCAGCAACGTTGTGGTTATAACTCCAATGTTGCTGAGATATTTGCAAAACTTCGGAGTGCACGTGTCTGCCGTGGGGAACGAGCGCATTATTACCCTTTCCGGGGCTAACGCGTTCACCACCACACCATGTGGGTACTTCGTTTCGTCTGCCTCTCAGCTAGTTCCAATCAGTGCCATCAGCAATCAAAGAATGTTGCGAAAAAGCCTTTTCAAAAACGATAACTCCTAAAACATTGATAGAACTCTTATCTTGATTTTCGTTTCAGTTATTTCCTTTCTCAAAATCATACTTCTATCCAAGTTATTGTTTCAGTTTTTTTTCAGAAACGGGCATTGCTCACCATTTCAATGGTTTGGACATTTTCATTCGTTTGTAATATCGGTACACTATTTATTTTTGATTCTGTACGTTACCGTACCCAGTGGACCTGTGATACCTACGGAGGACCGTTGATGAATTTCCTCTACCAACTCTACGTAACCTTGGTTGGTTATCATAATCCGCAAATCTTAAAGTGGTTTTTTATTTTACTCTATTTAATTTGCTTTTATTTTGTAGGTTTTATTGCTCATTCCACTTTGTGTAATGGTTAGCCTTTACGGGCATGTAATCAATTCGCTTTCAACGGCCATCGTTGGCGATAACCCCGTCGAACAACGACAATCGTTTCAAAAAACTGGTATGTTAGGATTTATTTTTTAATAGGCCACTTCTTAGTAAACCGTAAAGGAAACCTTTACCAATGGTTTGACGCATCTTTGTAGCCCAAAGATATTCCTGAATGCTTAACTGTGATCTGCACAGTGAAGAGCTAATCTCTTAAAACGATCTTCTACAGAGAGGGCGAATACGACGTTTTCATCTGGAAGCGCAGTTGTCATGACAAAGTCCGCCAACCCACCCTTGAATACTATCTGACCAAAAACAGTGAAAGAGTTTAATTGGGAAGATGTGCCTTTATTTTGCATTCTTTCATCAAAAAGCTAATAGGTCGAAGAGAAGGAAAAAGGTTTATTCCTAGGTTGAAGGATTGTCGGCGTTTGAAATATTGCTTCTTGTGTTTTTTCTTTGAGTAGACCTGCTACGGTAATATTGCTGTGCCTGCAAGTTCTCACTCGAGTTCCTCCATCATTAATGAGATTATGGGTGATACAGACGAAATATTGAAAAATTTACAGCCTATGTTTTTTCCCAAAAACAGGCCTAAAATCGCCCTTAGAATTACCGTTCTTCGTCTTTAGGTAGCCGTCTTTTTCTTCAGCACAAACTGAACTCATTGACTGGGTGAATATCCATTAAAAAGCTGTGTTTATGTCTTCTATTTTTTTTACTTCTTAGTTTTTATTTTTTATTTAACGAGCTGAACCACTTTTTTATTTACTTAGCATGCTCTAAGGATAGAAAGGACTAAATAGGACTTATTGCTCTATGAATAAGCGAGTAGGTAGAGCAGTCGTAGTGATGCCGTCCATCACGCACACGATGCTGGTCTCCGGTCTACTTGGAAACGTTCCGGCATGGCTATGCCAGAACTCCAAGAAGACCTAAGTAGACTGGTCTTCAACAATATTCATAAAGGAGGCCAAAATATTCAAACTGCAGCCGAATCCACATGCAAAAGTTCGAAATCCTTCGTGGATGATGGATGAGAGGAAACGAATCGTATGCGAGAAGTCTTTGATCCCCATAGCACATGCGAAGATGTGTTGCGAAAAATAAAACAAAATGCTGTCTTTCCTACTGGTATTTACTGTTACCATCTAAATTATCAATTTTTCGTCAAGCAAATTTGTTTTAGCTTACGTAATTTATTATTCTATCGTGCTTGATAACTACAGAACACGCGTAACACGGTGTCTAGAAGTTTCCTACATTACATACAGAGTAGTCTGTTCAATCCCAAGCTTCAGCGAAGCCATCAATCACTCTGAGATTCACAAGTTGGTAGGAGCCTTTTCTGGGAGGGTTAAAACGCTGACTTGAACCTTTTGTGGTGCCACGGAATGGAATCTAACCCAGGTCTAACGTCTAGTTTTTCGTATTCTTGTTCAGCAAACGCGAGGTGTTACTTTTATTCTTTATTCACGAATGAGCTGTTTCGGCGGATTTTGCCTTCCTCAGAGTCTGGAAAGGTCAATTTGACAGCAATCTATTCGGCCAAACACCTCCATAACCAAACACAGAGAGCGCTAAACCAAGTTTTCAATCACATTGAACACAGCTTTGCACACTCACTGCTTTCTATGAGGCTTCCACTGGGTATGTCGCGTGGAGACCAAGCGCACAGAATTCACACGGAAGCGTAATGTGCCCCTACCATCGGAATAACAGGCTTATATACTGTCCAATATCACGCGTGATAATGAGACATTCTTCCCTGCGGTTCATTTTCGGATTTCTGGAATTAATCCAAAACGCCTCGAGAGTTCTGCGCGCTTGTGTTCTCGATTACTGTGCGATGATCGTGACTACTACTTCAAAGCCCTCCCCGTTATCTTTCTGAGCTCTGTGTGCCTAGTGAGGTATTTGGTTTACGTTTGCCGATTAGGTGTTCTTTTATGCGGATACTAACGTCTGAGTCGCCAAACCCTTTATCCTTTATTCTTTTAAGCTAACTACATTCCAATATCGAAATTTTACTTTTCGCTTATTCGTTTTTCATCAAGGAACGATGTAAAATAGTATCACAAAGATGCTGAGACACGAGCAAAACTTGGAACTTCTGTTGATCTTCTAACCATTGATTATTCATTCTGGAGGCGGACGCGCTATTCAAAACACCAAATGATGTCTTTGCTTTGCCTTTCTCTCAGGCATGTTTTTACTACATCGGTGTTAGCAGCAATCATTCGTCAACTTTCGTAGCACTTTAGCTCCCGGTAAGGATAGTCACGGGTTTGAAGCCCAACTGAGGTTCCGAGTTTTACACATATCTCGGCCTATCTATGGTTACATTTTAATAGCTTAACCAATTTAGTACTTTTTCTATAAAATTAAGCTCAAAGTCGTGCGAAATCGTTGTAGTACTGTCATAAACAAAACAACCAAATCTGAACGTAAACGTAGATTAGAGGAAAATCCGAGGCCAAAGTTCACGTCGGCTCCGTGTAGCACCAGCATTTATCAACGAACTTCACGAACTCCGTAATCAAAAAGTGTCGACGAGTCCTTCGGAGTGTAGTAAAGTAGTCGTTTGTTTTCTAGAGGTCCGAGTTTTCCCGAGAGACTAAAATGAGAGCCGAGAATTGAATCACGTCAGCTCGAAGCCGTCAAAAACATCGTGGAATGCTTAACGTCACACATGGACATCGGGCGTGTTTTCGAAAACATTGCGGGATTCGGAACAATTTTCCATTTGGATTAGTTTTTTAGAGTCTTCAGAAAGACGAACATAGCATTTCTAAATCATCATCATGAGCACTAACAGGCCCTTATGGTTCTAAAAGAATTGTTTGCTCCCTTGTAACTAGTTAGATTCTTTTGGTGAGACGGTAACAATGATTCGCGGGAACGGCATTGTTCTTAACTACGCTTCGGATTAAAAACCCTAACTTTTACTCGGCCATATTAATTCACTAAAAAGAGGAAGAAATACCGTTACCATACTGTTGCACCTCCCACCTTGAAGCCTCGGAGCACAACAACAACACCTCCTAACCACGATTATGTAAACCAGTAATTTACTAAATGTGAAAAATTGCATTAAAGTGGATAATCAGAAATTCTATGTATCAGTCATTTAACTATTCGTGACGGGGTAAATTTTTTCAGTATAAGTGGCAAAATAAAGGATAAAGCTTCCTACGTTAATCTATCCCCGAGGGATGCGCCATGCATTCGACTTCACTAAGCATCGTTGGAGGTGACTGAATGCATATATGGCCTTCACAATGACTTTCGGTGGCCTACCGAATTATCGTACCAGTGCTGATATCCTACCAGACAAGTCTGGTACAAATTCGGAGACCCCAGAGGGATGGAAGGCTTGGTGGGCATGGGCATGAGGATCAATCCCAAGTGTGTGTTGCAGTGCGCCTCCGACCATTGCGTCACACGCGTCCTTCTTGAATGTATACAATTCGAAAATCGCCTTCTTATCCAACTTCAGATCAGCGTGTCGCAAAAATTATGTCATTTCTTTCGAGAACTTTTTCTACTGTTTTATCCCTTATAAATGAAGAAAAAGCTAAACCATCACCATAGACCTTTAATAAGCTGTTCATTCAGATGTGACCCTCGTTACTCCGCCAACGTTTCCGGAATGGCTGTTCAACGGCGTTGTACAAGCTGAAAATATAAACAATGTAGATATAAAGGTAACAGACCTAAATTTTCTATAATGTATTCGAAGTAGAATTCTTATTATTTATATTCTTTATGTTGCTTCGGACCAATTTTTAAAATAAAATCGAAACGTTTTCCAAGAAAATTTGCGAGGAAACAGTAATAATAGTTATAACAAGACATAAGAGGTTAAATCATTCGAAGTTGATTAATCCTTCAGCGGTACGTTATGTATTCAACTCCATTCGTAGCCGTATAAATGAGTAAGTGCGCATTTAACTAATACAATCGCTTTTGGTGACCTATCGAAGCATCAACTTGCTCCTCCAGGACAAGGCTGGTTTCCTTCGGCCAACTCTAGAGGGATGAAGGACTTTGGTAAACCACGGGCGCGAGAACGTACCAAGGATCATATGTTCATGGCAGGACACCTCTAACCACTACGCTATACGTCGATCACTCCGGACTTAAACGCAAAAATCATTCATGGGCACCAATGATTCTCTTGTATAGTGCCTGATATAAGCATTCACGTCTGTACATTGTCTATTTGACATTCTCGTCAGTCTCAATGATGTGGTAAGCTGCGGGTGAGATAGAGGAGGGATAGGAGAAGACTAGCCAAATTTAGAGAGATGAAACCTGAGACCAAGTCGGATAGATATCACTACAGTATAATTTGAAATTAATCTCCCACTTGGGAATTGAAAAGTACATTCCAATATTGAAGGTTTCAATAACAATTCATGGCTTTATCGCACATTTCCAGTGCACGTCATCTATTCATATCACAATAGCAAACACTTTTCAAGAGTAACTCCTAAGTGTTTCGAAGTTTTTGGTTAAATCTCTCATATTTTAGAATAAGCAGCAATCGCTTTCGATTCCGTGCTCGGATAAGCTGTACGTAAGGAAGTCGTCACGAAGCAGTTCTATTATTAGCCTATTCCGATCGTCGAGAAGTGACATCGATCCGACTACGTTACTAAGAAGTACGAATCAGGTTTGTTTACGAGGGTTTTACTACATGGAAAGCAATATAGGCATATTCATTGGGTGACAGCCGGAAAAAATTGAATGGCTAGATATTCACGATAATTAAAGCTATCCGCAAATGAACAACATGTGGCAGAAGTTGATTGTCTCTTTTGGTTAAAGTCATTGTTGTGGTCCTTCATTTCTCTGCAGTGGTTATGATATAAGGTTTTTAATAAAACTGCTTCAGTGTAGTCACTTTTTTATTTACTGCCTATTCTTTTTTCATGGCAGGGTATACTGCGAAATGTAACTACAATGATACTGAGATATTTGCCAAACTCCGGGAAACTGGTGTCTGCGATAGGGATTGAACACGCTATTAGCCTTTGCAGGGGCTAATGCGTTCACCACCACACCATACTGGCCCTTCCTTTCTGCTGAGAGAAGGGTGAAACGAAGGATCCGTGTGGTGCAGTGGCGAACGCATTAGTTCCCCGAAAGGGTAAAAGTGTGTTCGATCCTCACTACAGACACACGCGGCCCGAAGTTTTGCAAATATTTCAGCGTCATTGTAGTTAATATTGTTTCCTTGTCACGAGATTTCTTCTAACTACCTTCCTTTTGCTTTTTTTTCGATGTAAACTATCTTATGGTGAACGATAACTTTTCAATTTTTTCTACAGTTTCTTTCTCAGCAGTGATAGTGATGCTTACCGTTCGCCGCTAGCAATACTCTTCTCTTAGGGTTCGACGCTGGCCTGGGGTTTCGGGTATTGCAAATATCTCAGCATCATTGACAATACTCTTCTATGAAAAATAATAGGCACTAACTGAAAACTTAAGCATTGTAAGTTCTTCTCTTAGTTTTCGTTTTCGTTTTCAGGAGAAAATTCTAATAGCGAAGAAGAAAGTGACACGCATGCTGATGACGATCGTGGTGGCGTTTGCTGTCTGTTGGTTGCCGAACTTTCTTTGGTGGTTACTTGTTCGAGCTTCCGATTTTGCGGTAAGTCGAGAAGAAGAGTGATAGTGAAGTCGCATCACAACTTCTCATTGGCGTAAAAACTGCGTAACATTTGCGTTAAAGGCTTATTTCCGTCCAGCTTTAAATCTCGTCTACGCCCGTCATCCAAATCTCCAACGAAGCTGACTCATTGACGTAAAACTGTGCAGCGTTTGCGTTTTAAACTCTGTACGTGCACAATTTCAAGTTTCAATCGCCACCGTCACTCTCTAAGAATTCTTTATGATTCTCATAACATATCATCTTATTTGGATTCACAATGGGTTATAGTCCTCGTTTTATAAAAAAAAAGGATAAAGCTCTTTGCGTTGATCAATCCCTGAGTGATGCGCCATGCATTCGACTTCATTAAGCATCGTTTTGAGGTGAATGCATATCTAACCTTTGCAATGACTCGCGATTGCTTACCGATGTATCGAGCCAATGCTGCTATCCTCCTAGACAAGTCTGGTACCAATTTTCCAACCCTGGAGGGATTGAATGTTTGATGGGCCATAAGCACCGGAATCGATTCCACGTGTGTGATTCAGAGCGCCTCCGATCACTGCGCCACACGCTTCCCTCTTTGTTTCATATGGAGTAGAAAAAGGATCTTATACAGAGTAGTAGTATTTTTAAAACATTCTTAGTATTAAGTTGGTACTGGGTTAAACCAAAAAGCCAAAAACTAGGACAGAACAATTTGTTTTCATCACTACAGTGGATGAAAGAATATGTCTTTTGTGTTAAGAGATAGTTTTATAGAAAAAGGTGGGGGTTTAAGGAGGAGAAAGAACCAAACATCATTAGAGAGATTCTGAGGAAATAAACGGATGAACTGGGAAATTTTCAGCAATGAACTCGTTATTCGAAATTTTTCCTCAGTCGTACGTTTTTCATGACGTCATCAAGAGATTTGCGATTTGATCATTTAAGTAAGTGTCATAATTAGAAGGGTTTTATGCTTTCGTGTCCTATCCGTGCCTGGTGGAGTGTTCCGTTTGACCATAAATCTTCCCATCTAGGGGCTTTTTTACACCTACACAGTAATCTACCCGTTTCGCCAATGTATCGGTCCTCACACGCTTTACAAGAGATCAGGCACACCGTACCCGAGCTCGTGGAATCACCGTCGGTACCATTAGGGCATATTATGCAATTTCGTGTTATACAAAAATAATCATACACACAATTACGAACTAGCTGTCATTTTAGGATAATTCGTTGCTCTTTCGCTCCTTCATTTCTTTTTCGATCGATGTTCGTTGCTTAGGGTGCTCCTGTGTGGCATTCCGGGCTTAATATGGCGCTCACCACACTTACTTACATCTCGTCGACAACGAATCCAATCACTTATTGTTTTATGAATAAAAGGTTTCGTAGCTCAGTGCTATCGCATTGTGCTGAAATGAAAAGACGAGTAAGTACACGAGTTTTATAAAAGGTTTTGTTTCTTTTTATAATGCTTCGCTTAAGTTTTTTTTATTAGTAGCACCCACTGTGAGGTGCTCTCTAGAGGTAGATCAGAGTTTTTCACCAAGAAGGTTAAAAGTTGAACCAGTGATTACCATTTGTGCCACCTTTATCACTTTCAATCACATTAACCGTCGAACATCCCTACCTGAAGTTGGTCTCGTCTAGGTCACAACAATCCCACAGTGTACTACGCATTTTCGAAAGTCACGGAAGACCTCAGAATTCTAGTTAAGACCGTTTACTTTCACACGTTTCGAACGAAGCCACCGCCAAGCCTACACACTCTGCCGTAGCATTGGTTTGCTCCTAGCTAAATTTCAACTGGGGAAATCAAACTCCTCAGATTGAGCGGCCCGTGTTGTGAAATGAACCCTGGTATACCTCACAATATGTGTATATTTAAAAACATCCCGTACTATCACAGAACCATTAGTGGGCAGTTGTTTATCGCAAAGTGATGAAAATAAAAGTAACTCAACTTCAATATTACTTACTGTCTTCTAAGCAGTCTGTTTAGCGAAATGACATGGTTCCGACTTGTTCTCGAAGGTCACCAACGAATGTGGCTGCTGCTGACACGGCAAACTCCGTTCCACTCATCAAGGTGAAATGAATTTGATGAGATTTTATCTCAGAAATTTCTACCGATGCTATCGATGAAATACACACTGCGATCCTTTTAGGAACCTTATGGGAAACATTGTGTAAGAAATCAAACGGGAAATCGGTAGTACCCTTAGTCAACATTGAATTGGTCATAGAGGAAATGATTTATCACACGAGTAAAAGTTGCATTTTCACTTAAAGAACACCTTAAATGCCATTAAAGACCGAAAAAAACTTGGGTTTCTACCACTGAAACGAGCAAATAGCTGTCTGTCGTAAAGCATGTGAACTACTTAGTAGATGACAATGTTTGTGGAGAATGCAAAACGTGCAGTAAGTGTATACGATACTTTTCAGATTGATCATGTCCGCTTCTGAGCCGTAAGGAACGGATGCCGCACTCGCCCACCTCCACCCACCCTCAGTTGTTCTTGTTATTGTTGTTGTTGTTTCCCGACGTCCATCCAGAAACTTTCCGTTGGCACAGAATTCATTTCTTGTTCGATATTGATTTGATGTTTTTCTCCTGTAACCGCCGGATTCTCTCCTGAAGCACCGATCCGGCACGACATAATTGAACATTATATATCCACCTATAAATAATGTTTCACTAAGTGTTTTCCTTGATCATCACTCTCTTCCATGCTTTTCTCTTTTTTTTCTTTAGCTTCCAATCGTCGGTTAGAAATGTCACATTAGTATGTTCGTCGCTGTGAAGGGATTCTCTCCCGGGGGCGACGACAATAGCTGTGACGGCGATTTTTCTCTGGGAACGTGTTCTGCATCGATCGACATGTTCCTCTCCAATCACGATCATTCCACAACACCACAAATCTTTCTCTATTCGTATAGAGTTGTTCCTTATCAAAATATAACCATACATTCTCTTTTTCTTCTAGGAATTTCTCTTTGATTTCATTTGCAATGTTTCCATCATTGGAAGGAGTCTTAAGAAGAGAACTAGTTCACTTTCTCTAATACTAATTCATTCGGTACGACACTAGTTCTAACTATGCTGTTAGTCGTTCAACTCATGTGTGCCGGTTTATTTGTCGATTAATTGAATTCTTTACACACTCGAATAATAACTGTATTATATGAAGAATGAACTGCTTTATTTTTCTATCGAATGCAGGAACAATTGAGAAAGGAATTTTAAAAATGCTTGGGTTTAATTATGTGGCGCAGCGGTTAAAGAAATAATCCAATACACTCATGGTCCGTGTTTCGACTTCGCTCTGGACTAAAAGAACCTCTCAGAGCTCCAAATTCGGCAAATTATTGCCAGCCTTGTATAGGAGAATGAAAACTGACGATATATCGCTAGGTTCCAGCTTGTCATTACACAGACCGACTATGCATACCATAATTTCTACGATTCTACGAATGCGGTAGAAGGCACGGTGCATCTCTGAGATTGTCGTTGAGCCCATAAGCCTTTTCTATTTATTATTATCATTATTGCCATCACTATTGATTTTGATTTGTTATTTATTTACTTATTTATTTATTATTTACTGGGTACTCTTTTTAATGGCAGGGTATATTGCGAAATATAACCCCAATGATGCCGAGATATTTGCAAAACTCCGGACCGCAGGTGTCTGCGGTGGGGAACGAACGCGCCACTGACCCTTCTAGAGAGTAACGCGTTCACCACCACACCATGCGGGTCCTTCGTTTCGCCTGTCTCTCAGCTAATTTTATCGATCTCTGCCTCAGCAATCACTTGTCAGCGATTGTTCATTATTACCATGATCATCATTCCCGTCACTGTTGCTACTATAACGATGCTATTAAAAATTGGACACGATTGGTTACAAACAAATACTTAGAGGATAAAAGCATAAAGCTCTCGGCGTTGATCAATCCCTGGGGAATGCGCCATGCATTCGACTTCATTAACCATCGTTGGAGGTGACTGAATGCATCCCTGGCCTTTACAATGACTCGCAGTGGCCTACCGATGTATCCAGCCAGTGCTGCTATCCTCCCAGAGAGATCTGGTACCAATTTGCGACCTCGGAGGAATGAGAGGCTTGGTTGGCCCGGTACGGAATTGAACTAGCACCATACTCGTGATGACGGTCATCACTGCCATTGTGCTATCCGCCCCTACACATATATTAAGAATTAAAAGGTTTCGATTTTCACAGTAAGTCATGTCAATCCATCGAAATTAGTAAACAAACAGATATCTCAAGGAAATTGCAAATATGATATTAGAACAATCCGGCAATTTATTGAGAAAAAAAGACATAACGAAGGTCTATTGCTTCCATCTTCCTAGTGAACCGGTACTTCCTTCTGACAATTGCTGATTTTCCGCCTAAAAGAATCTTCGTTGCAAATGATGTAACATTACCACATCATAGCACTATGGTTACTTTCAGGCTTAAATGGCGTATTGATTATTATCGATTGGTAGAAATCATGGAAAATTACGACAAGATACGAGTAGTAGGACGTGGAGCGTATGGTGTTTGTTGGCTCTGCAGAAGGCGAGAAGATCCGCTAGCTCAGAAGGTGCAGAGTCTGCTACGGCACTTTTCTCTTATCGTATTAATTTTACTTATTGCTTTTCGGTTTCTTTTTTCTGAAGTCTTTTGTCCTTCCGAAATCTTAGTCAACAACAGTGATAGGCTTTGCGTCTCGTATGTAACCGCTCTCAATTTTCTTAAGCAAGAAGAGGAAAAGGGTCTAAAATGAAGTAAAAATAGTACGTACATCTTCTGTTTTATTCTCCTTTTTGGAACCGGAAAGCTTGGATAGAAGGCGGGGATAGTAGTTCCCCACTTCTCGTAAGTCTTGCCTTTTGTGGAGCTTCTCTTCAACAAGGTCTATTTCTTCATATGAACTGTTCAGGTGTAGACGAAAAATGTGCCTCTCATCGATGAATAAGATGTACTAATGTAAGCTTTAAATTTCCAGCAACCATGGGTAGTGTAGTAGTTCGTGTCACCCTGCAAAACACATGTCTGGTCCTTGGTTCGATCACACACCCCGAACTAACCAAGAATTCCCTCGCTCAGAGAGCTGAAAATTCGTATTAGAGCATACCGAGAGGATAACAAACCATGCTTTGGTTCAGCGCTAAGCTCAAAAAAGTCGTTTTGTAAACCAAATATGCATTAGATCACTTTTTAATGTTATGTATGGAGTTAAATGCATGACGCGTCTCCGAAGCATTATGGTGGAGCGCTTTGCACTTTGACACTTTAACACCTTCTACCGGACCACGGTGATGCCGAAGTGAGAGATTTGGATTTTTTAACGTGCCAATATCCTTCAGCAGCATGACAACAAAGTATGAATTCTTACAGAAATGAACGAGTATTTACGGCTGCCATCTGAGGTTCCAACCAGAGAGCGAGCAGTTAGTTCAGGGTCACATGAAGGCACTTTAAGACAATTCAATTGAGTAAAGCTCAGAATCCATCCAAAGCGGCATAGAAAAATCTAGTTGGACTGCGTAAAAGATAAGAATGATAAAGGTTTCGGTGTTAATCTATTCCTCAGCAATGCGCCGTGCATTCGACTTCATTAACATCGTTGGAGGTGATTGAATGCATTTGTGACCTCTACAATGACTTGCGGTGTCCTATCGATGTATCAAGCCGGTCGTGCTATCCTCGCAAACAAGTGGACCCCGAAGGGATGGCGAGCTTGGTGAATCGTGAGCGTGGGGAGCGATCCCAGGTGTATTGCAGGGCGCGTTGGACCACTGCGCAATACGCGCGCTACTTGGAACTGCATAGTTCCCAGGATCGACTTTCTACTAACCTCCGTATTGGATTATAAATCCGTCGTTTTCTCTCTCAGCAATCGCGTGGTTGCTAAACAGCATACGTTTACTTCCATACAATAACACACATACAACACAACCGCGGCTGACATTTCGGTAGTATCGCCTTCTTCAAGGCCGTTTTTTTACGTGACTTCCACCGAGGAAGAGCCGCTGTCGTCAACCATATGTGACTGTGATCAGCGGCTCTTCCTCATTGGAAGGCACGTAAAAAGCGGCTTTGAAGAAGCCGATACTGCCGTAACGTCAGCCACGGTTGTGTTGTACGTGTGTTATTGTATGTAAGTAAACGTATGCTGTTTAACAACCTCACGATTGCTGAGAAAGAAAACGACGAACTGTAGTGTTCGCGAATCAGTTGAGCTTTCAAAAGAAAAATAACCTAGTTCTCCTTCCTATACCATAAAGCTAAAAATGAACCATGATGCTCTGGGTGATTGCTAATGGCAGCGTTAGGTAGAAAACTAGCTGAGAGAAACGCAGAGCATGGGCCACCGTGGCGCAGTGTGTAATGCACGAGCCTCCGAAAAGGAAAATCGTGGTTCGATATGGCCTGGGGTCCAACTTTTGCGAATGTCTCAGCATCTTTGTGGTTGTTGGGTTCAATGCCGATTTGTGCTCTGCAGATCGATCCCGCTGACGGGTGATTGCTGATCGCAGCGTTAGGTAGAAAACTGGCTGAGAGAAACGTAGAGGAAGCGCATCCGTGGAGCAGTATGCAATGCGTGAGCCTTCGAAAAGGGAAATGGAGGTTCGATCTGGCTCGGGGTCCAAGTTTTGCGAATATCTCAACGTCGCTGTGGTTGTAACTCAGGCTATACTCTGCTATGAAAAATTATGGTAGGCAGAAAAGAAAAGGTTAACACTGTACCATGACCATCTGGGTGGCACCGATCCAGAGCCATCCAATGAAAAACATACTCAACGTTATCGATTACAGGTGATCGTAAAGACCATTTTCATCCATGGAATGAGTGCCGACGAAGAGAAATCCATTATGGGTGAGCACAATTAATAATTTTAATGCATTAGGCAACTTTAGTATTCATAGCGACGTATAAATTTGATACCTCCATTGTTTTCTGTTGTCTTTCTTCGTATTGCTTCTTTAGTACTATGGTTTTTCATCCTTTAAAAGTCATTGAGGGAGCGCGTGTGGCGTAGTGGTTGCAGGCGCCCTGCGACACTCACATGGAAGCGGTCCGCACGCCCGTGGCTCATCCAGCCTTTCATCCCTCCGGGGTCGGCAAATTGGTACCAAACTTGTGTGGGAGGATAGTAGCACTGGCTCGATATATCGGTAGGCCTCTGCGAGTCATTGTAAATGCCAGATATGCATTCAATCACCTTCAACGATGCTCAATGAAGTCGAATGCATTGCACGTCCCTCAGGGATTGATCAACGCCGAGAGCTTTATCCCTTTTTATCATTTTTTAAACATTGACATCTGAACATTTAGTCCGTCGCAGCTCAAATATACCAATCCACTGATTCATTCAATTCACAAAACAATTTTTCAAAAGTCCATAAACTTTGCAGCAATCAAGTACTGTAAAGGAAAACTTAATGAATGCTAACTGTTGGTATGACAATGATAAAATTCTATGAGCAAAAGTCAGTTAATGAAAATCTGAAAGTGCTTTATAGGTGAAGTGAAGCTACTACAGAAGATGCATCATCCAATGATCATAGGTTACTATGATTACTTTGTTTTCGAAAATCAACTAGCCATTGTTATGCAATACGCCGAAGGAGGTACGATGGAAAAACTCGTGCAAGATCAAAAAGGTTAGTTAGTTAATAAGGAGAAAACTCGTCCCTAGAAAATACGGTCAGAGATTTTCTTTTTCATTACGCTATAATTTTTCCGTTTAGTTTAGCAGTTTTTATGTTTTCACTTTTTTTGACAGTTTTTTCTCTGTGTCCTCTAATATAAGACTTTATTTTTATTTTCAAATTTTTGTTTTTTATCGTCTAAATTACCGGCACGTGTAGCCCAGTGGTCGGAGGCGCCCTGCAATACACATGAAATCGATCGCGCGCCCGTGGCTCTCCAAGCCTCCCATCTCTCCGGGGTCGCCGAATTGGTACCAGGTATCAGGCTTGTCTGGATGCAACACTGATTCGGTACGCCACCTCGGGTCATTGTAAAGACCACATACACATTCAATCACCTCCAACGATGCTTAAAGGAGTTGGATGCACGGAGCATCCCTTAGGCGTTGATCAACGCTGAGGGCTTTATCCTTTATCTTTTTGTCGTTTGAATTTTTTTTCTCGTGTCTATTTGTATTGTATGCTATATGAAACATTTTATAGTTGTATGTATTCTTTCTTGATAAGCTTGCACGGGGTTGATAAATATATTTATTTTCGGCTAACGTTTCGACGTCTTCGTCTTCCTCAGAGCCGGTGATC
>UYYA01000680.1:0-38324 GCA_900624975.1 Angiostrongylus costaricensis | reverse complement strand
AGATTTTGAAGTAGGGGTTACGATCCTCGCGCAAGAATCGAGAACACAAGCGCGCAAAACCCTAGAGGCATTCTGGATTAATTCCAAGAATCGGAAAATGAACCGCAGGAAGGAATGCCTCATTATCACGCGTGATATTGGGCAGTATATAAGCCTGTTATTTTGATGAGATTTGCACAATACGATTCTGTGTGAGCTCTGTGCGGTTGGTCTCGACGTGACATATTTAGTGGAAGACTCATAGAAAGCGGTGCGTATGCGAAGACTCTGTGTTCAATGTGATTGAAATTTTGGTTGAGCACTTTCTCTGTTTGGTTATGGAGATGTTTGGTCGTGTAGATTGCAGTCGACCTGACCTTTCCAGGCTCTGAGGAAGGCGAAATTCGCCGAAACGTCAGCCTGTACGTAAATAAAGAAATAAAATAACACCTCGTGTTTGCTAAAAATGGTAGTAGAAAGAATTATTCAATCAAAGCCGAGGTTAATAGAAAGTCGGACGTGGGAGTTATACATATTCTGTTCTTCATGTTTGATAAGGAATTTGTTTCTCTTCCTTGGCTTATTAGATTGAATCCCGCAGTTTCCTTTGCTTATTAAAAGCCGGTTCATGGTAGGCGAACTGTTGTTCTCCTAATAATTTGTTCGATTCATAAGTTTACATGAACTTGTTGTCATAGCCACTTTATTGTGACTAACATTTTCGCCTTTTCATCTCTTTAGAGCCTCAATGGTGCCAATCGAATGTCTACAGCAGTTTTTTTTGCGATATGTGCCTCCACATTCGAACCCAGCGGAGTAGAACACCGCACGAACGAAGTAGCCTCACAGGACCATTCTATGAAGAACGGTTCGTGACTTCGTGACTGATTGTTCACAGACAGTCTAGCAATTTCGATTGGTCGGAGTCAATTGGCATGATTTTTTGCCGTTTTTTCTTTTCACTCGGTATTTTACACGGACTCAACAATGATCGACCCTCAGTGTGTCGTTATTTTTGATTGCCAATGAGCTCTTACTTTTTGATCCCCTGTAAGATTTTTCTATGGGTAATATCGGTACTGGAGTAGGAGATGTTAGAATTGAGATCTACTTACAATATGTCTACGTCTTAGTGTGAATACCATTGTTGGGGTTTTCCAATACTTAAGTGGTCGCGTGTGGCGCAGTGGTCGGAGTTGCATTGCAACATATATGTGGGATCGATTCACGCGCCCATGGCCCACCAAGCCTTCCATCCCTCCGGTGTCTACAAATTGGCACCAGATCTGTTGGAGAGGATAGCAGCACTGGCTCGATACATCGGTAGGCCACGCGAGTCATTGTAAAGGCCAGATATGCATTTAATCACCTCCAAAGGATGCTTAATGAAGTCGAATGCATGGTGCATCCCTCAGAGCTTGATCAGCGCCGATAGCTTTATCCTTTTATCCTTTATGTAGTACTTAAACGATACACAAATGTTATTACCGAGACCCATGTCTCAGGCCTACTTAAGTGAACGCAACGGCCGAATGAATTTGTTGATGACGAGAAGTTTCTGTAACGTTTGAAAGGTCTTCGCATTCACTGATACATTGACGATATGCATTGATTTTCCGTAATAGTTTGGTATACTTTAGGGCGTATGATTGCCTTCTATTCAGTTCTCTTAATTTGCGTTAGTCATCCTTAACTTCAGAGAACTTCTTTCAACTCCATTGCCAGTCAGACCGGCTAAGTAGGTGGTTCCACTCGACTCACGACCCGAACAGTTTCACTTTTCTGCTGCATGAGCAATTGTTCGAACTGTTTCTGGGGTGAAAAGGGAGACAGGTGGATTGGCGGATTTTGCGCCGCTGATCTTCTTATTGACAACATCGATACTAATTTAGGTGAAATTTTTATGGAAGAAAATTTCTTTGTATCTCACAATTCAACACCCCGAAATAAATGAAGCGACTCATTACTAGGAAAGGTTGTTACCTTGCTCTTGCTTGTCGGATATGTGAAATATAAAGTCTACATGACCCGTCACCGCATATATTGTACCGATCCCAGTACTCCTTGCATTCAATTCGTTCCTTCATCCACAAAGTTTTTCGAGGTTTTCGCTAGTGAGTTTGGCTGGTGGTTCTCTTGAGTACTACGATAGCTGTGCTGGAGCATTAGGGAGCGAGATGGGCCCTGAGAAGTCCGGTACCAATCTCCAGACGCTGGAAGTGTGAGAGGCTTGGTGACTTCCGATCAGCGTCAAACCAATGCTGTGCTCGTAATGAAAGGTTCTATTACCTTTTATCATTTATTTTATCGTATTACTAGTCTTCAATTCATTACTGAACGTTTAGCCTTTGTTCGGACGTCATCATCATTTTATGGCCCTAATGTCATCACCATTTTATGGCATTGATGACACTTTGGTAAAGTTTCATTGCGAATTTTATGTTATTTGCGACATGGCGTGGTATTTTACTTTTACTTTTATTAGAACGACAGTGTTTATGTCAACAATTTTATTTTGACTACAGCCTCTCTATATGTATTTTAGACTATAGATATCCTGTTAGATGAAGAAAAAGTTGGGAGGAATTTATATCTCAGTTTAATTTTTATTTGTTTTTAAATTTTATTTAACATGTCTTCACGACTACTGTGTGGATCACAGCAGTTCTAACATCCATTTCGTTTCCTCGTATACATCGTCCACCGAGGTGTTCCAAATTTTTGCGTTTTGCTTCGGTTGCTGCTTGAGGATTTTCATTTCATCTTGAATGTCGTAGGATGCTAGTCGAGAAATTCTCCCTGGAGCTCTGAGATAGCCGGGCTGGAGTGTTTCCAGGTGGATTGTAGAGGGTGAATTTTTTCCAGACAAGTTTGCTTTCAATTTCCAGAGGGATGAAAGGCTTGCTCAGCACGGAGCGGAATCGTGTTAGCACCATGCTCGTGATGACAGACATCACTACCACTGTGCTATCTGCCCCATATTTCAGTTCAAAGTGAATCGAAATAAGAGGAGATAACTCTCAAGATCAATTAGACATCTGGACATGGACCTGCTAATGAACATGAGACAGAGCCGTAGTTCAGAAGTTTTTGCAAAGAAGAGGAAAGCTTCGAAGATGTCAAACGTGGAATGGTCCCAGTGCAACCTAACACCGATCAATTGGGAGAGGAAGAATCTCGTGATAGTTATAGACAGAGATGGGGAAGGTAGAAGCTGTTTTTCTCACGATGTTATGAGAAGTTGATGTCAGCGGTTCCGTGCGCTAATTCGGCATTTGAGTGAGTGCATTATGAACTGACAAATAGTCGGAAGGCTCCACTTTTAAAGTATGCACTTCACTTTTTTTTACCAAACAAAAACGACTCTTTGCTCGATCACGTTGTAATGTACAATGGAAAGTGGTTCCTAGACGACAGCCAACATCATTGAGCGCAATAGGTGGACATAGACAAAGCTCGTAGGCACCTCCAAGCGCTGAATTTGACCTAGAAGAATGTCATAGTTACTCTTTGATGATCGATATACGAAGTCATTTGTTGTAGACAATTACCACATTCTTTAAGTACCAATGTAACAGCTATTCTCTACCTCAACAATCAATCTGCAGCCAAGGAATCCTTGTTTTGGAGTTCACTAGAACCGATCTTCAGGATTTTATGGTACCGGGTGTGGATTCTAACGGCTCTTATCTTTCATTGTTCTTTTATAAGCACGCGTGAGGTTGTTACTACACTACTTATGTATATATATATAAAGTCTCATTTTAGCGAATTTCATTTATTTATCCACAAAAGTTAACGTTTCGGTTGAATTTTGCGTTTTTTAGTGCTTGGGAAGGGCGCGTATGGCGCAGTGGTTGGAGGTGCCACTGCAACACACTCGGACGGATCCCCGCACCCATGGCCCACCAAGCCTTCCATCACTCTGGGGTCGGTAAATTGGTACTATACTTATCTGGGAGGATAGCAGCACTGGCGCGATACATCAGTACGTCACTGTGAGTTATTGTAAAGGCCGGGTATGCGCATTCAACCACCTTCAAACGATGTCTAGTGAGGTTAAATGCATGGCCCATCACTCAGGGAATGATCAACGCCGAGAGCTTTATTTATTCTTTTAATGTTTCGGAACGTTAAATTAACTGCAGCCTAGTCAATCAAACACCTCCACATCTCCAACAGAAAAGCTACGTCACGTAGATTTCGACTTCATTGGAAACAAAACAGTTTCTTCACATACGCATTACTTTCTATGGGGCTTCCGCTGAGTACTCTACGTGGGAGACAAATCGTACAGATCTCAACCGGCTGGGTAATACGCCTCTCCCACATTAAAATATCAGTTTGAGGTATTGTACGAGATTACGAATAATAACGAGGCATTTCCTCTCCGCAGTCCATTTTTGGATCCTTGGAGTTTAACCAGAATGCTTCGAGGGTTTTGCGCACTGGTATTTTCGATTCCTGTGCGAGGATGTTAACTTGTACTTCAAAATCTGCCCGTTATGTCTGCGTCCTCCGCCTAGTGGGGTATTTGGTTTGACTGTAAGACCACCATGTAGTTGTCTTTTTTACGGACGCAGAGTGATCTACCCGTTTTGCCAATATATTCGTCCGTACGTGTTTTGAAGAAGATCAGGTGTACCGTACCCGAACTCCTACAGTTATTTTATTATTCTCTAAAAACCGACCTTTATTTAGCCCGACACACATAATCAATACTTCCTTGTGTTATTGAGCTGACACGAGGTTGTGAAATGCTTACTCGGCTAATGCTTCTACGTCTTCGTTTTCTTCAGAGTCGCATTGATTCTAGTCGATGATCCACAGATGATCGTCCTCGCGATATGGATGCTCGTTCTCGGCCCAAATCGAATCAAGGGAGATGGAGCACCGATCGAATGCTACAGGATGGATTTATCGCCAAATAGCAGGTTATATTGGATGGCGAGAATCGGACACCATCCGCCCTGCATAAAAGGGCACCGCTGAGTGAAGTTCCCCATTAGAGCAGTGCTCTCTACCTTGGATTCGGCTTCATGCCACTACAACCACCCACACCGCGGGGACGACCACCTATGGACCGTCGACTCGTATGAGTCGGACTCAGAAGGAGACGAGGACGTTGAAACATAGGCCGAATAGGTACTTCACAATAACCTCGTCTCAGCTCAATAACATAAGAACGTATTTTATTATCCTTTATTTTACTATTTTATTATTATTTGTTATTTTTCACTGTTCGTGAACTTTGCCACTTTCTTTCACACGGTTCTTGTTATTTTATATGAGCTGGTTATACTCATTCAAAATTGGAGTCCGAAACTGCATTTATCTTGCACGAGTCCAATATTTCTTTTTTGTCACGAGTAGGAGACACCCTGTGAACTCATCTGACCTGAGGGAGACAAACGTAATATCAGATTTTTAGGAATGTGATCTTTTATCTTTATTGTGTTTGATAAGAAGGTAGTCAGGGATATCTGGCCGGATAACACTGTGGACCTTGACCCGTTTTTAGCTAATCTTCCAGATGAAAAAAAAATAGAAACTTTTTCATTTGGTTCGTAGCCCAGGAAAACCATTCAGCCCCCATTAGAGAAATGACATTCGCGGAATAGATTACGGCTGGAAGAAAAGTTCTCCTCATCTTCTCAATAACTCACATTTCTTACTCATTTTTTATTTAGTCCTTAACCAGCAGTAGACCATTTATTTTTTTGAACGCCTTTTTTTTTCATTAACTGATAACGCTCTTGCCCATTTCTTGTCGATATCATAAATGACGTACTTGGGAGAGTGTTGCTTACCCTAGTAACTCGTCCTAACCTACAGCTATTTGCCCGAGTTGTCCTTTAACTAACGAGATTCTTATTTAATGAATCATGTCACAAACACTATTCATTATTCATATCAAATCCATTTTCTTTGAGAAAGCCGCTTCACTATACATGAATTTTCTATGAAAACCTCTCTTATATTCTTTTTTTCTACCAGTGGTTTTATATAAAAAACATTTCAGCTAACTGCAATGAGCATTTTAAAAAATACGCTTTATAAGAGCTGGAAGGCGTTGAAACTTCTTACATCGGTAACTATTTCTGACGCAAAATTTTAGAACTTATTTCTAGTCAAGAAGGATTTTCCCTCTAATCGTAGATTTTTGCCATATTATCCTCTACCGATCCGTCATCGGAGTCGCTTCTGTTTTGGAAGAATTGAATTAGCAAAGCATCAAACCTTTCTCCGATCCGCAGGGGCCGGTGAAGGCGTGGGGGTACTGTGGGCATTAGGTCATTTTAGGATCAGCCATAGAAAAAGCTGCCAGTCCCTCAGGCCACCTGACGAACCAACACTCAGAATCAACCACCTTTATGGGTGGCATTTAAAGCATAATGAAGCAAATGGAGAAAGTGCTGGGAGTAGCGTGATATGTGAGAAGGAATCATTTAAATACCTAAGTATCTGTGTCTTTCATTGAAATAAAACAATGCTGACTTAAGTTCTCTTTCACGTGAAACCACCTTAACCATTAGTATTCGGCTCTCATACGATTTTTCGTCCGTAGAGTTCGGCATCCAGCAAGTGTTAAATTACAGCTGTTTTTCTAGAGTTCTCATTTTTTTTCTTCATCTGCAGAATTTTGTGATCTGCCGTGAACTCACATCGCACCGTTCCCTTTCAGCACACTTCTCATCGCATTTTGTGTGGCTGCCTATAGAAGTTCATTTTTCATCCTTTGCTATTATCCATCGGTTTTAAAAATGAATCCCTTCTTTTAGGCCATTATGAAATCACGCTTCCAACTGTTGACGTCATAATCTTCGGCATTCATGCTCTATGTGTGTTCCATCATCGTAAAATTCTGCTCCATTATTCTCTTAGACGGGTTTCGTCGTGGATAGAAAAAGCAAAAATCCCACTTTATTTAGAAGAAATGCCAAGTATGAATATAGGTTTCTGTGACAACAACGCTCTTTTTGACATTCACCTAGTCTTGTCCACAACAGAAGAGAATTTAATAAAGTTGTCTGATACCCGAGCGAGGAAAGTGGGGAATTGAAAAGGCCTTTTAGGGTTGGATGAATATCAGTTACTATATTTGAACCTTGAGGTATACGGACATCTAGGGTAATGGTTAGAGGTGAGCTGTAAAGCAACGCAACACTTTCAATTCGAGCCATCACAGAGCCCTTCATCCCTCAGAGGTCTGTAAATTGATTGTAGGCTTGTCTTGAAGGATAAAAGCACTGACTGAAAGCATCGGCTGGCTCGTCTCATCGCTTTTGTCCAATACATGTGTTAATGTATTCAATCACCTACAGGATGCTTAATAGAGTCGGATACATGGCGTATCGGTTGAGATATAAGGAATGTCTAATACTTGATCCCTTGTCCATCATGACAAATACACAGCGTTGGATGGCGTCGCAGAAAATAAGGTAAGAAACCCTTAGTGTAGAATGGAGTCTCGCTTCGGTTCTTCTACAAATTTAACTTTGGCTGTCTATCCATTTTCTAGTGTCAATGGAACCAGAACTAACTTTTCTTAGTGTTAGTACTTCATCACACAATTATTTAAGCATGTTTAGAAAACACATCTTCATTTCAGAGAGCCATTGCTATCAATGAAAGTACAAATAATAAATTCGAAGTAAAAAAATCTTTCAAAAGGAAATAATAATCATCATTATTACTTAGATTTTCGGAAAACTCCACAGTGTCACCTTATATGCGTGAAGTTCCCAATTTTCAGTCAGTGTTATTGAAGTATCGTTGGATCAATACGCATTAATTGTGCGTCGCTTTAGGTTTCCTTCACAGGAAGCGTTGACACGATATTGTAAGAAGTTGTCTCTTGTCGCTGTCCATTGTCCTGTCCGAAGATCACCATAGACGAGCCGTTTCTTATCTAAGGGTTGATTCTGTCCATAAATAAAAGTATCCGATGTCAACATTTCCGAATTTGGACGAAAATTGATGGATGAGAATCTCATTCGTTCAACTATAAAAGGCGATTTTATCGACAACTTTAGATATACTAGTACCTTCTGTGTTTTCTGCGTAGAAAAAACTTTTCAGTTCTTTATTTTATTTCTGTGTCATTTAATTTGGCATATGGATACGACTGGAGCGTCAGAACTCTCTCTTCATGAATGTCAATGAGTGGTGGACGAGCCTGAGTCCCGAGATAATCTTGGTAATACATCCAGTTGGCGTTTATGAATAGGTTTTCCCTACACTATCCTAGTATTAAGTCATCGATCCTAGAAGGATGAGTGTTTCTTTTTGTATGGAGCGGGTCGAACTGTTGACTATTTGTTTACCGCGTGGAACTTTTAACTAGTGCGCTACAGGCTACCCTACTTTTTTTGAAATAGATTTACTATTGATCATACGTGGTAAAATTCTGATTTTTTAACGCTTATGAAATATATTTTTTTCTCTATTTTTTCTGCAAAGATTCCTATTTTGAATGCGAAGATAATTGAGCCAGCGGTATTCGGTCCAGGATAAAATCCACTCCAAATATCCTTAAAGTTAATCTTGTGGGAACTGTATGCGATAGATAAAAGCTCTTCTATATAGTTTTTAACCACTCTATTAACGGAGAAACTATCTTTTTTTTTGAACAATCAAATTTGTCACAAATATCTGTTGAGGTAATCGATGAGGCAACTTTCCATGATACTTTTTCTTGCTTTGTGTGACAATAGTATCACAGTAATCGATCAACCATATCGTTTTCCTTTCATGAAAAACTCAGTTTATTAATGGCGCTGTCCTTCCTGCTGGCTCAAGTCTAACTCTTGCTATCGTTTAGCATTTTCTCTGTCTTTCCTGAAGTAGATAGTAGATAGCTTTTAGATACTTATGCTAAAAAGTATGACGTATGACTTTGCTCATTGATGAAATGTCTGAGTCTTACCGTTTCAATTCGCCAAGGTAAAATCAAATTTCCAATTCCAGTTACTAAACAATTAGTTCCAACTTCGAATAGTTTTTAGTTACTTAAAAGCTTATGAACATTTGATTCTTTCTATTGCAACCTCTCATTAATGGCCGTAGTCAAGTCCGTATGCGAGTTCGCTCTGTCCACATTGAAATGTTTAACACTGGCTTGAGCTGGTTAGAATTTCTTCTCTCTGAAACTCTGAGCGAACCTTCTCAGATCGTCCCCAATCTCATGCGATGACGATGTAACATGCTGAATAATTATAATAATGATATTGAACAATGCCAAGGTTGATAGAAAGTCGGTATATCCTCCTCTTGAGCGGATATTTAAGTTGAGGCGTTGGGTTCTTTCTTTGCTGAAAGTGTTTGACTGAGAAGACTGCGTGTCAATTTGACCATTCCAGGCTCTGAACAAGGCGAAATTGCCTAAACGCCAGCCAGCATTGAGTAAACCTTATTATTAAAAACCTCGTATGTGCTCAAGAGGAAAACGAAATATTTTGGAAGTCTTTAACACATCTAGTTTTGGTGGCGAAATTTTTCAGAGTGGATTTGGCCGCCTATTAAAGAATAGTGGAAAAAGTATCAGTTATCTATAACGAGACTTAGAAGTGAAATCGAGCCAGTGGATCGTAGTCTGTCTTGAGACCGCTCTAGTCATTTGTGAGCTGAAACGGAGCAGATGTCAGCACCCCAGTTGTCAGACGGCGGCGACATTACACCGATCAGCGGCCTCCTCGACGTTCACTTAATGTCGGAGAAATGGATGTCGGACACCACAACTTGTAGCGAACGCCGAACGACTGCCGGCTTCACTTAGCCGATTCTCTTATTGGATTATCGGAGTCGGCTTAACCAATCTCAGCGGCCCGATTCACTCACATATTTTCGGCCTTTTTTTACTTGTCGCATTGCTCTAGTTCTCTATTTATTACTTGCTGGTATTACTTGATTGTCTTTGTTCATAAATCAGAGGCACAGATTTCAGCGCCATTTCTATTTCATGAGAACCTTGCTGGTTACGCATCGTTTCTTTGGAGTTCTTGGATAGCCGTACTAGGACTCTGCAGCAGTTGTCTGTTGTTATGGATTCGAGTTAGGTTTACTACCGTGTGAGCAGGTTTCTTCTTCCAGTACTGCGGCCACTAACGTCTTACTCTCTCTTAACTGGGCACTTCTGTTCGTAAGCCTTGTCAGTACTCTAAGAGAGATAGGACGCTTTACAGACAGTGCGAAGCAATCGCTACGAGCATCGCTTAAGCAGTAAGATTACGAAGCTGTAAATATCTAGGTACTGATGAGAATTGAGGTCGCTTTCACGCACTTTCCATTATTCCGCTCCGTAATCCACTAACTGTGGTTAATTGTTTTGTAGCTCTAGAAAGTAGAAAATGTTATAAATTATGAATATGGTAAGGCGTCATCACGTTCGCATCGGATCCTGCAAAACCGCTTCTTTAATAAATTGTTGTCTACCTGCATTTGGACGTCTTTTGAGAGAAATCTAGAACTGTTTTCATAGCTATTCAATTCTTTATTACTCACCTTTGACGTCCTTATCTTAAACTCAGTTCATAATTCAGTGCAGTTATAGTTTTCGTTTTTTTTCTTGTTATTAAGAATGGGAGGGTGCGTGTGGCGTAGTGATCGGAGGCGCTTTGCAACACACGTGGAATTGATCCCCATGCCCACAGCCCACCAAGCCTTCCATCCCTCCGGGGTCGGCATATTGGTACTAGACTTGTCTGAGAGGATAGCAGCACTGGCTCAATGCATCGATAGGCCACCGCGAGACATTGTAAAGGCCAGATATGCATTCAGTCAGCTCTAAACGATGCGTGTTGAAGTCGAATGCGTGGCGCATCCCTCAGAGAAAATCCCATCCCAACGCCGAGAACTTTATCTTTTTTTATTAAAACTGGGAAAAGGATAAATTGTTCGACTTCGAGCAATTCCCGATGGATCCGCCAGGCATTTGTTTTCACTAAGCATCGACAGAGGTGGTTGAATACATATTTGGCTCATACAGTAAACTATGGCGCTCTCCCGATATACCGGCCAGAATTTTGTCCTCCCAGACGACTTCGGTGCCATTTGGCTAAGTGTGCATCTTCGGTTATGTTTAAAATGAATTCCAATCTTACCTCGAATTTCATGGCATCACTTTCGATGGAATAGAATACCATTGTAAAATGGTACCAGAGTACCAGTGAATACCGTTGTGCCTGTTGGTTTCACTAATACATTTCATGAAAACTCACTCAGGTTTTTTCGTTTTCTCGCTATTTCTTGACAGATTCTCTCGATTCTTCAAAAATTTCTTCAACTGGACAAACTTAACTCGGAAACTTCAAATAATCAACCAATAAGTTGTACGTTTTTTGCTTAGAGAAATTTTTTTTAATCTTCACTACATGTGACATAAATACTTATTTTTCTTGGAGATCTTCACCGAGATAGGACGGAATGGTCACTTCACTGCATACTCATTCACTTATCCAGCTAATCATTGTTTGTTCTGTTCTTGTTGATTTTATTTTTGCATTGCTCAACCTTTAATTATTTAGTCGTATCTACTCATTTATCTTTCCTTTTATTCATTTTTACTTTCGCTTACTTGTCATTGTTTCCTTATGTTCTTCGTTTAGGCCTTTTCTGTAGGTTTTTCTTGCATTGGCAGTAGCTACACTGCTAGAAACTGTATTACTTACTTGGATAAGAAGAAGCCCCAGCATAATCTCCATTTTTCAGAGTTTTGATGGTTTAGCCATTGTAGTTCCCTGGAATCCCAAGGTTAGCTTGGCCAAACTATGCCTCAGGTCGTCACCACCACAGGCGGTCGCCGCCATTGTGGACCAGAGGGAGATTTGCCACAATGCAACTAGTTTGATACCAGGACGGTGGTGGATCCTGGTATTGGTTTATTCTTAGGTGGGCTTCTTGGTGAAAACGGTGAACTCCTTCTCAGTTTGGGAGAGTCTGTCGGGAGGGCGAATGCTACGCTGTACATCGCAGCCCGACACCCGGAAACACCTCCCAGCCACGGTGACCCGATAAACCGTTCGGAGGAGAAATGTATTACCTTTTTATAACATTGAACAGCAGAGAATGTTTAGCATTTTCTTATTTGCTGCTTATCCTTTTTTGTGGCAGAGTATTGTGTGAAGTAGAAACATGAGGATACCGAGATATGAGCAAAACTCGGATTGTCAGACTGGGCTTCGAACTCGCGATTACACATTCCGAGAGTTTACAAGCTGTACGAGTCCTGGTTCCGAGTTTGTTCATATTTCTGCATCCTTGTGGTTGTAGGTAATGTATTACGCCACAGTTTCCAAACTGACAAATGACATCTACAAGAAAAAAAGTCAGTTTTAAAGCGGTCGACGTTTCTCCATCATTTACTCAAGAAAGTTCTTGAACGTTTTAGCTGCATTCTACCGCAATATACACCAATTACGTCACATGGCAACCTTCACTCTATGAACTCAAGCTGCCGTAATTATGTAAGATGAATATTTTTCTTAAGTTTGAAACTAAGATGGTGATTTTAAGTGCGATCAATAAGTTACCTTTTTATCTCGTCGATCAATCTTGCTTTTTACTTTTTCAGACTATCTTGTCATATCTTCTCATGAACAAAAGTTGAACTTAAGAAGTAACTGACTAAGAATTAAGCAGTATCATTGTAGTCAATGCCAAGAAGTGACTTCTTATGCAAAGACGGTACTATGATCATTTGGACTGCTCATATAAAAGCATAAGAAGGTGTGATGGTATGATTCTCTCAGCGGTTAACCGGCTCATCGTAGCTGGGAGGTGTTCCTGGTTGCCGGGGTGCGATGTACAGCGGGCACACTCATCCCCTTGTGGGGGAAGGAGTCCGCCGTTTCCATCAGGAAGCTAAGCCAATAGTGAACCAATACCAGGTACCACAAACGTCCTGGTATGAAATTAGTCGTATGGTAGCAAATCTCCCTCTGATCCACAAGGACGGTGACTGCCTGTGGCGACGTGCGGCAGACTTTGCCCAGGCTGACCTTGGGATTCCAGGGAACCACAATGACTAAACCAGAAAATCGCCGGAGAATGGGGGTTATGCTGTGGCCCGCACAATCAATGAGGACGGGGCCTTCCAAATATCCATGTCTGATGATATGATCGTAAATTATCCTCAACAATTTCCTATTTCTCTAAGGAAAATCTCGTACCAATATACAAATCGGTTAAAGCGAATATTAATCTTTTTTCAGTAATGGAAGTCAGTTCGAGTTCAGTTCTTCGACAAATATTCTTCCACAAGTAGCTCACACTTGGTTTTTCAGTCTATTTGTACTTTCTCTTCATCACCTCTCATCAGTTCTCCTCAATGCTTTCTCATCGCTAGAAAATTTACGTCTACTTTTCAGTTGCTGGTAAGAAACTAAATAAACTATTCCTAAAAGATCCTCAAAAAATCGATTTTATCCAGAGGTCTTACTTTGTTTTATGTTTTGAATCCTTAAGCAAGCCAAACCAACATTAAGGTAGATGATGATGAGAATACATGAAGAAAATTTTCGGAATTATTTTTTACACTATTATCTTCTGCCCTGTTGTTTTACAATGTTCTCAACAAAAGACAAATGGATGATCGTTCTGCTTAACGATTCGACAGCGATAATCGAAAAAACGTTTTGATGCTTGTTAGCTGGCTTGTTCTAGGAACAATTTCATCAATTGCCTCACTGCCATTTTGCTTTTTCCCCTTTGAATTTTGCTCTCCTGACTTTTCATAAAATTTTATGTCTTTGTGTCGAGTTTAGAGTACCAGTACGTGTGTATGTGTGCGAGTGTGTGTGTGTTGTGTGTTGTTGTGTGTGTTTGTGTCTGTTGTGTGTGTGTTTGTGTGTGTGTATGTGTGTGTTTGTGTATAAGCGTATGTATATATATACATATATATATATATATATATATATATATATATATATATGTATATGAGCTGACATGGCAGAGTTGCTGGAGATGCATGTAATGTGCACGTTGTTTTTGCTTCGTTTCGTTCGCAGGACTAACCAAGCAACCCATACCTACGGTATCGAGATAGTGGTACCAGACCTGTTTTCGAAGGTAAAAACCCTGAATTAATGCATTGGTGCATTCAGCAACCTTTGTGGAGCTGTGAATGGAGTTGGATTCATAACGTTTCTCTGAAGGTCTATTCTACACCGATGTGAAGGCTATATATATATATATATATGCAACATATATATATGTATACATAAATATATATATCTCGTAGTGCCGTTTCCACTTCATACTTTTTTTCAATGTTCCTGTTTGCGTATCAGTCTGAACCAAACCACTGCTATTAGTGCCGTAAGAAAATTTATGATCTTCGGAAACCTATGCAGTTGAACTAAAAAGCTTTATCGCTCGCAAAAATATATCGATTCTAACGGTTCCTACATTTCGGTTGGTGATACTGGACATCTGTGAGCTGAAATATACTTATTTGGTACTTAAAGTTTAGGAAAAGAACACCCTGATTTCCGAAAAGCTAATATTTTCAAGTTGTCGACAGCTCTCAAAATTGAACTGATTGTATTGATTGTGATATTCTACAGTATTTCTGAGTTTTACCGACTTACTGTGGTCGGTGGATTTTTCTTGATATCAATCTGTAATAAACAGCGAATAGTTCACAACTCCTGTAAGCTCTGTCAATTGGAAACGTGGTTGGCATTTCCATCGGAAACCCCGGAAAAAGTAAGAGTATGTCAGAAATAACTGAAGTTTTGGCAACAGTATATTCACCAACTGCGAAGGAGATAGGAAAACTCCAGCACGGTTTTCGTAATTCTTGGAAAAGAAAGCCTTGCTCTAAGGAAATTTTCGGACAAGTGGATATTATGCTGTTGTCCGTATGATTTTTCTTGGTTCCAAAACAGAAAGGGAAACCTTTGAAGGTAATGATGTAGGTGGGAAGGTGCAATATTTCTAACAAAACTGGAAAACGTTAACTCCTTATTCCCTAACCGTTTATTGTAAATTCGATAATATGGTTTTTCTTTCCTTTTCCTTTCAACTTTTTGACAAAGGAACTTCGCAAAATACTCGCTGATTAGGGCGATATTCATTGCACCCATTCCGAAGAGGGTTGAGTGCATCCGATGCGATACTTACATTCATTCTGAAGAATGTCGAATGAATACCAGTTTGGAACAAGATGAGTGAGTTTTACTGCGACTCAGTCAACATTATAAAACATAAATGCGCCGTCCTCAAACATACCAGAGTTGCTATTGTTGCAACCATCGTCTCTTTCGATCCAGAAATGTACTGTTTTGTCAATTCACCGGTTATCTTAGCTTCACACAATCGATCCAATCCCTTTAACCCTTTATCATCCTTATGTATATTGAAAACGACATCTAGTCCAGAAGTCAAATCTAATCTCCAAGAAAAATATCGCCATCTTCGCCTCTAACATTTAGCTGGTCATTTCATACAAACTGCTTACTTCACGTGTGTTATCTCTAGCCATAAGGAACATAAGGAAGGAGCTATTCGAGAGCCACTGGAAGTTTACGAAAATCATTAGAATTTAGTCATTTCTGTCTCATTCACTATATACTGGTAGGTGCGTGTTCAGTGGTTAGTGGTGTCCTGCAAAAAACACATAGGTCCTTGGTTCGATCGCGCATCCCTGGGAAAAGAAAGGGTCTTCAAGTTGGGGTCGGTAAACTGTTAAGACACTGCACGAATCGGTTGGGTCTTAGAAAACTATTGAATAGGTAGAACAGCCTTAATTATCCCTAAGATGCTTAACGATTACTCGGCGGCATAACTTCTACAGGAATCATAGTTCTAAAATAATGGCCGCTATCGATTTTATGTTGGTATATCCCTGCACGTAGTGAATTTTAATAGGTAGAATAAGGTCACGTAGAATCTTCAAATTATGCCATTTTTTCAGTTGTTAAAAAGTTTTAACTCTAAACAAGTGCAATTTTGAAAAAATGAAGGGCGAGCGCTCGGCCCTGAGAGTTCGTCATAAATTCATTAAGTATCGTAGAGGTGTTTGAATGCTTATGTTGCCTATAAAATACCTCACGGTGGCCTACCGATGTATCGAGCCAGCGGTGCTATTATTCCATACAGATCCGGTACCAATTTAGTAACCCGAGAAAGATAGAAGGCTTAGTGAGCCTGGTGACACGGGATCGAACCAACGACCACATATGTATAATAGGATACCTCCACCGACCAGGCTAAACGCGCCCTAAATTTGAAAGAGTGTTTCGTGGGAATCAAACGTATTCTTGGTGATGGAGCAAACTCGTTCTAGCCTGTGAAATTTTCATCTGTTTTCTTGCTCTAATTATGGAAAAATTATCGTCTGTTGTTGGATAACAAGCTTCGTTGCGAACGCATTAATGAAGACAAATGCACAGCATATCCTAAGGACTCAGAACGTTTTACTATTTTATCCTTTATAAGTTTCCGGATAAAATTCCAGTTTTCTGAAGCCTTCAAATTTCTAGGAAATAGGACCATCCGTCATTGGTTATTTAAGAATTTCTCACCGTGGTTCTCAGAACCATAACAGTCTATTGACAAAGTTCTTACTTGAAAAAAGACATTGCAATTTTTGGGACACTTTGCTGATTTTCCGTTGCTACCGCTTTTTTTGTTGCAGTCGTTTCATAGGATTAAAACAATCACAGTGAATAATTCCATTTGCTGAGAGAGAAAAAACCATCGCTGCTGCTTTTGATGTAAACATAACTCTTACATTTCTTTTTTTCTCATCCAGCTGTTTCTAAATCTTCGTCGAATTCTTCGTTGAACATCGTGGATCCAGAAAATGATCAGTGCTGTTGCATAAAACTATGGCAAAACAGATAGCCAGCGATCTGTTTGCTATTCGTTCGGTTCAGGCAACGAGTTCACTCTTTGAGCTTTATTGACTCTTCTTTTTAAAGTGGAATGCTCCACAACCACTTCTTTACTTTTGCAAAACTTTCTACTTTATTTGAAACGCTGTTTGAACCGGTTCTTTTCCTAACAACGATCTAAAATCATCATCATCAATCGCAGTAAATCATAACGGGTTCGAACGTTTGTATTCCTTCATTGACGAGCCAACATGAGGTTGGTGAAAAGGTTTATTCGACTAATGTTTCGACGTTTTCGTCTTCATCAGAGATGATCCGAGTCGATGGTTCAGTCGTTCGGCCTCTCGAGATGGTGTCTTCGTCGTCGTGTAGAGTCTAATATTCTTCAGGGGAGCACTCGGCAACGCTCTTTTGTACAGGACAGTTGTTGTTGATAATGAACATTAATTGATGGTAACTCGTTTTTCAATGCGCAGTCTATCCTGCAGCAGCCCATATTTTGTTAGATAGCACACAGAAAATAGCAAAACAATATTTTTCAAACCGACGGTCATTTAACTTCGGCGTTAATAAATACCTTCTTGGGCTATTAAGTTAAAAGCTGGATTCTCTTTGTCTTGTTCTTGATAAGCTGGATTGGATTCCACTTACTTCAATTCTTTTCAGTCTTTTTTTCGAAACTTTTATCCTCAAAAGGAAGAGTTTGGAACAAATGTTGTCCTGCCAAGCCAAGCTGTTGCATGGCGAGCCGATTCCAGAGCTGCTTCTACGCCTAGGGTTGAATTTGTGCAAAGAATGGCATGGTTAAAAATTATCAAAATAAAAATCTTGAGTGTAACACTTGCCCAGAAATTGCACAACACATCGCAAAAGCTGCAAAAATACCTCACTGTGGAAACAGGGGTTCTAAAAAGTGAAAGAAACACCAATTCCCGGACAAATTAGAGCAAGGTGACAAAGGCAATTTATGTTTTGCAATCGTTATCATTCTCTTCATAGTCAGAATCGAAACCGGCGAACATCTCCATTGTGAAAGGGTGAGAAGTTGGTCGGTGTAATCAAAGCACCACTCAAAAGTGCAGTCCGTTTTGATTTGATGAAGATGGTTTAATAAAAAAAATTGGTAAATTTAGAGACCGGCGATTCATTATGAGAGCATGTGGCTGAAGGGATAAACTCGGAATCATAAAAACATCATTTGAAATGCTTTATCTCATCATTAAAATCACTCATCTACGAGAATTTCGTTCATGTGTCTGTCTCCTCCAAGTAACGGCTTCAGATGAGTCATGGAACATCGTAGATATGTTTTCTATAGGCACTCTGTTATGTGACCAACGTCTTACTTAGCTTGATTGCTCTACTATGGCGTCGCTCTATGCATATGAAATTCCTATATGCTAGTATTTTTCTTTAATATGGCCCTACTTAATAAAATGCGAAGGTCATAGTTCATTCGTTCTCTGCCTCGCATTCAACATCCAGGATGGTCTTCGAACCTCTGGTTCGCTTGGTGATTGAGAACTCTATCTTCTTTATTAATGTCGTTGAGCTATGTTCGAGGGGAATCCCGGCGTAACTCTACTGCAGCATTCATAGGTCTTCAACATAGAGTCAGTCGCCGGCCTTCATAGTCTGTAATGAGGCAGCTCTTCGCAGCCAAGTCTAGTGCCATCAGAAGGATATCGACGGATGATAAGCTTTGTTGTCCTAGGGAGAATCGAACCAGCGACTACGTATGTATTATTGCACAGGGACTCTAGCCTCTGTGCTCCCTGCATCTCTTATAGCAATTCTGTCATTAACAACTACAAACAGAACAGGAAGTTGTCCGCCCGAACGGTATTGTGATATAGGGGAGCACCTATTTCGTGGCTGGCACATAACGATAAAAAATTATGTATTTAAGTCAGTCGGAAAGTAAAAAGCATCCATTAACACAGCAAGGGACGCGTCTGGCATAGTCCCTGCAACGCACACGTGGAATCCATCCTGGCGTCCATGGCCCACCAAGCCTTTCACATCTCCGTGGTCTGCAAAGTGGTACCAGACTTGTTTGGGAGGATAGCAGCACTTGCTCGATATATCGGTAGGCCACCGCGAGTCATTGTAAAGAATTTAAGATTGAATGAATTTATAAAATGCAGTAATAGCTACCGTTTGATTTTTTACCCGAGGAAATTGGATCGGAAGTGGCATGACGTCTCATCGTATAGCACACGGCAGAATCAATCAGAACGAGAGTTTATCCAAAAGTCGATCAAAAAAGGTTGATTAACTCCGAGAGCTTTATCTTTTTTTGACACAACAAGTAAGAGGAATCATCAGTTTCAATTATGCTGGTGGAGTTATTGAGGAGGAAACCACTGTTTGGACTACTACTACTGTTCATACCTTCGATGTTCTTCAGTCAAATCACATCTGTTCTAGACAACATTCCACTTAATTCGGTTCGGTTAATTCGGAGAGCTTTTTTCATCTTAAACGTGCTACTAATAATCAAAAGATTCATCAACAGTATGATTTCAACCAATTATGAAACGAATCTCAAACCGTTTTTCTTAAGGTAAAAAAGGATGGATAAGCAGAAGGTTCGCACTGCATCGCTCCTTAATCATAGCTCAGTCAAATGATCGCAGGAATTCCTACCGTCTCCGGAATTGCTGTCGATCTAGAAGAACCCTAATTGCAAGGCAACCATTCACCATTCGTTGCATGCCAGCCGACGGGTGTTTCGATCGTGGTTTTAAAACATTCTCATGTGATTATTTCGGAATTTCACGGAAACCGACATTCAGCCAAAGTTTTGAAGAAAGGCACTGTTAAGTCCAGAAGTCGACCCAAACCAGTGAACGGATCGGATCATCACCGTGGCGTGGCGGTTGCAGAACAACGAATCGAATGGAAAAATTCATGAATTGCGGCATGAGATTTGACCATCCAGGTTCCTAACTTATGATTGTCTTCTTAGTGAAAGCTAATTTCGATAATGATCGAGTAAAATCATGAATTCTATCAATGCGTGTATTTCTCCATCTTGAGGTGTATCTTGTTTTCATTCCTTAGAGATAGGGAGTAAGATCACTAAGACGTCTTCTATCTTCACTCGTTTAATTAAACTGCAGTGAGTTGAGAGCATAATCACCTTTTGTGTGACTCAAATAGAAACGTTTGATCGATTTGATACCTCGAAAAAAAACCTAATCGAAGCGATGTTAATGGACATTGACGTTTTCGTGTGTATTTTAATGGTGAGAGGTGCCCTGCTACATCTTTGGTCGTTGATTTAATCTCACGTGCCTGGCAAATCCGAACATGGTCGGCCTCTAGAAGTTATTTTTTGGCTCAAATATCCATTCATTTACCATTAGGGTGTTACGAATTGAGCTGAATGCAAGGCGCACTTCACGGGTCCCATAAGGGCCGGAAGCTTCTTCATTCCTTAATCGCTTTACTTCTTCTTGATCGATTTACCGTACCGCCTTACGTTGTTATCATATATGAAAGATCAGGAGAGGCTTCCTTACGGTTCATCATTTTTTTTACGATATTTTATTCTGACTACTTCAAATAAACCCTTTTACCCATTTGATATCGTCCCGCGGCACACAACGATGCCTCCAAATGTTTTCAATATTGGCAGCTGCTATCTACGTGTTTAATAAATAAACAAATAAATGTAATCCAAGGCGCAGTAGAGCGAGGCTTTTCCCAAAAATTTGCTATGAAGTTGCCAAGCACTTCAAAGGGTTGCCATTGTGTTAGAACGTTAACTTTCCTTTTTCATTTAATAAAAACCGCTCGATGTCGAGGTCCGTTTATTTTTCGTTGATTTTTTGCGGTATCCCGTATTTCAGGTCCTCGTCGCTCTGTTTTTACGGCAATCCACGAAACATTCCGAACACTACGAACGAATTTCACTACCAGAAGCTTCGAGTGCTAATAAGTTGTTTCGGCCTCATTTACTAGAAGCGCCACATCAGAGGTTAGCAAAAACAGTTTCCTTTTTCTTGAAAGTAATGATAAGTGCTTATTTTGACAATTTTCATAGGTTAAATCCTTGGTCTTATTGAATCCACTTCAATTTACATTGTTCGTATAACGCAGGAATTAAGTCATCTTCAATGGATAGTTTACACCACGCATGCTGTGCCGTGGCAAAAGCCACGTTCCCGCTCGTAATCTCTTCCTCGATCAATATGCATTATTCACACTGCCGCAATCACCGATTTTGGAGAAAATAGTCATTTTTGACTATGTGCGGCGCGTGCGATTTATTTTACTGTTTCTTCTTCGATTATGAGCGACATTTGGAAAGATTCCAAATGAAATGCCTGTAGACGACGCAGTTCTTCCCTTGCAGGATCGCCTTATATCAATGCTAATGTCGCAGATAGGCTGCTTATCATTGATGATCTTGTAAGATAACAAGCGTTTTTTCCGTTTTGTTCAATTTTCTCACCTACCTAATCAGGTTATTCCACAAAATTTGTGCAATTACGTCTGTACTCCATAACATCTATTTTTTTCACTAGAATTTTTACGAGGTACTGCGTTATTTGAAGATTAATAGCCACTTTAAACTTTTTTGATATTCAGTGTTACTTTGAGCTTCATAAGGACTTTACTAATTATTAGGACAGAACTGTGGCTCGTGTGGCGCAGTGGTCGCAGGTTCCCTGCAACACACATGAGATCCAATGTTTTTCTTCAATAAGCAGACACAAGGCTGGTATTACAGAATTTCTTCGGATACAATAGCTGACGCTTCGGTGGTTTCGTCTTCTTCAGGGCCGTTTATTTGTTGTAAGTATTTAAGTTAGTTGGTGGATAGCAGCCGCATAGAGTAATGCATGGGCGATGACTGTCATCCGAACCGCCAAAACGTCAGCTATTGTATCCGAATGAATTCTGTAATACCAACCTCGTGACTGCTTATTGAAGAAAAACATCGAATTATCAATCAATGCCGAGGTTAATAGAAGGTCGGTCTTGGGAATTGCTACACATGACATCGATTTTCGCGCCCCTGGCATACCAAGCCTTCTAACCCTCCGGGGTCGTTGAATTGGTACCAGACTTGTCTGCGAGTATAACAGCACTGGCTCGATATATCGGAACCCACCGCGAGTAATTGTAAAGGCCATATGCATTCAATCACCTCCAAACAATGCCTAATGAAGTCGAATGCGTGGCGCATCCTCGGAGATTGATCAAGGCCATGAGCTTTATTGCTTTCTATTTTTAGAATAGAACTATTAACTGCTGCACTAAGAACTATTAGAAATTACGCATAATTGACAATGATATGAGAAATTTTTTTACTATAATAAAATTCTTCATATTTACAAAATGGCGGGAGATTACCATTCGATTTAGCAATATATTAAAAATGATAAGATATACAATGATAACTGGCTGCTTTCATGTGGATCACATAGGTGATTGTCGCTTGTCGCTACATGATGAAACTATAGAACACAACTGGAAAAATCTGCAATTCGGCTATATTATCTTTCAAGAGACATTCGTAAAGGAGCTGTAGAAAATATGCGTATTGATTTTTTGCAACACAACCTACCACTTTTCTCCTCGTTCGCTTCGTGTTGTTCACTGACCACGGAGTAGAAAAATTTACTGATTTCATCCTCATCATATGTAATCCCATTAATTAACGAGTAAATTGAGTCAGTTCCAGTAATCCTTTTTTTTACAGTTTTGAGGTTAAAGGGGCCACAGGTAACTGGGTGGGCGGCTCCAGGTCCACGATGACTCATTGATTGTTCCTTCTGATGGAGAGGTGAAACTCATTCTTAACTTGGTTAAACTCGTTGGTTGTGTTTGAACCCTTTAAAGTATATCATATTTCGTCACCATGGAACACTCTATACACTTTTGAGTCCTGTTTTGTTTCTGCCCTGAAACCTAACACTTTAACGAAAGCCGAACATATGAAAGAATAAGTTTTACATAGTTCAAGGAAACTTAATTGAAATAGGTTGTTATTTTTAAGTTTTTAGTCTTTTCTTCTCTACGCTTCCTTTTTTCGACATAATGCATGCCTCAGAAAAGCGATCAATTTCAGTCGCTCTAAATTTTCTACATAAATAGTTGTTTCCCGATTTTCTTCTACTTTCTTACTTTTCTCGTGCACTTCATTTTTAATTAAACCGTCCTACGAAATGAGATGAGAAACTTGCTCAGTCCAGAAGAGCGACTTCAAACAGTTCGCTATTGAACGACTCCTCATTACTTCTCTTTGCCGAATGTCCACTTTATAATGGGCACTTTAATAGCTTTTATGATGATGAATCATCTGGTCTTTATTAATATTTCCATCAAGTCATCGGAGTTCTTTTTGGCTAGGCAAGTTCGTTTTACCTAGAACTTCAGAATCCTAGGATTCTACGAGAAGTTGCTACCAGGCCGTTCATTATCTGGGCGCATATAGGATCGTCTTCGACTAGACGCTCAACAAAATTGTCGGATCCAGAACCAGCGATATCGTTCACTTTGGCGGTTTTGCTTGGTGTTGATGATGTTCGTCTACTTATAACTGGAAATAAATTAGTGCCACTATCGTCTGCTCTTTAAGAATTATTCTATCAATAAGGAATGTTTAGTGTTGATGCCATAATGGGATCCTAAATGGATTAAGAATCCGATATCATTTTTCCAGGAAAGTATTGTGGCACTAAGTCTTACCACTAGGCCTTGAATTCTTCGTGAATAGATATAAATACACCAAGCAGATGTTGAGAATTCCTGCAATCGCAGAGAGAGGACTTTTTCAAAAAGAAGAAAAATGAAGAGAAGAAGAAGAAAAAGAAGATCATCGAAGTGCGCCATAAATCAATATTCATTTCGGTTTTCTTTAGCTTGTTTATTTGTTTATTTCTATTCAAATTATTTCCACCGTAGATATTTGGATTTGAGTATGCTCATGACCATATTTAATGAGAGGGCTATCTGGAAGACTAAATTATAGGCGACTTTTTAGCACTTTAAAATTAGCGATAATATTCTACCCTAAAATGACGTTTTCTTCAAAAACAGCAAAAAAAGTTGGTGAGAGCTTTGGTTATCCAGAGGGTGGGGTGTGGGCCGATCGACGAACGGCTCGAGAGCATTGCCATAATTTCGTCGTCACCTTTAAAATGATCATCCTCCATGTTAAATCACATTTCAAATGCGTCGTTTTTACATTTCCTATTTTTTTTTCACTTCAGTGTAATCTTCAGAGAGAGAGTCGGACTTTTTCTAGGTTATTTCGTCGGCGGTTTCCCCGGTTTTTTCCCAGATTGCGGCGATGCTGCTGAAGTGTTGTCATCATTTTTTTGCTCTTTTAGTTGTTTTCTTCTTTTTTCCCTCTTTATTCCTTCTCTATTCTATTATTCTATCATTATTATTTATTTATTTATTTTATTATTTTATTTATATATTTTATTCTTAAAGTATTAGAGTAACGTGCATTAAATTTTTTGCACATCACAAAGAGGACCACTTAATTCATCAGCACAAAAGAAAGTTCCCAGGATCGACTTTCTCTTAACCTCGGCATTGGAATATGAATGTGTCGTTTTCTTGTTTAGCAATCGCGAGGTTTTTAAACAGCATACATTTACTTCCATAAAAACACAATACAATACAACGCTAGCTGACGTTTCGGCAGTATCGCCTTCTTCAGAGCCCGGAAGGGTATACTGATGTACAATCTACTAGGCCAAACGCTTCAATAACACAGTAACACAGTGGCCTAGTAGATTGTATATCAGCATACCCTTCCAGGCTCTGAAGAAGGCGATACTGCCGAAACGTCAGCTAGCGTTGTATTGCATTGTGTTTTTATGGAAGTAAATGTATGCTGTTTAAAAACCTCGCGATTGCTGAACAAGAAAACGACAAAAGAAAGTGTTACATAGAAAACAGTAAGAACACGAAAGGCAAAAGAACCAATCATAACGTTAGTAAATCTTCTTGAAAGACGTCGATTGGCTGTAGACTATTCGTTTTCTTGTAAAATTCCGAAAGTTTTTCCCCATTATCAACCATTAGCGCGGAACCACCTAGAAGAATTTTCACCAATGAAAGATCGGTTCCTTTGCATTCTTACTTCGGAAATTGATGGACCAGTTGGTTGTGGATTTTAGATAGTTCTGGCGAGATTTTCTGGAAGTTTTGTTTAGGTCAAGAGCAGAGTAGCTTTAGTTTTTCGAATTATTAGACGCGCACATCTAAGGAACTGAATGCTTAACTACTTGAAAAAGAGCTGTTTTTCACATGACTCTACACCACCTGTGCTGTGGATCTTAGAACTTCTTCCATTCGATCCCTCACATTCATCATCCACGAAGGTCTTCGAACTTTTTGTATGTGGGTTCGGCTGTAGCCTGACCATATTATTCTTTGTCATCATTATCGTCAAATGCAGGTCGAGTCGATTCTCCTTGGAATCCACCAAGTCTGGTTCCATTTTTCGAACCCCATTTGGACGAGATTAGACGGCTCAGAGCGAGGTGTAATTAGAGCCTTGCTCTTAATGAACGAGTATGGTTATTACTGCACTTGCTGCGCCTCGAATTCTTTGTGAAGGTAAAAAAGCTGTACTGATACATCGGAAAGATCCCGTGTGGGCAAATTATACATTCAGTCATCTCACGAAACTATGAATGGAGTTGAAAGCTTGATGCACTCCTAAGGAGTTCATTAACGCCGAACGGTTTACCCTTTTTCTTATTATGTTTGCACCCGCCACCATACTAGATAAAGCCACCAGCATGTGGACGACAATTGTGAGGAGAAGAAACGATGGCAAATGTGCTGGGATCCGCACAACTCGTGAAGGCGGACCGTTCAAGTAGCCAAGCAACTAACTTTATATTTCTAACTAAAACAGAATTAATATTTCTAAGAGGTCACGTATACCTGTAGAATGAGTGAGCAAAAGTTTTCTCTCAGAGATGTTTACTTGTATTTAACCCTAGGCAAAGTTTACGTATTTAGGTCTCGTTGAAATAAAAACCTGGAAAAGAAAATAACGCAACAAAGCTAATATCATCAGTAGTACTTTCACGAACTGGCAAATGATAAGCAAAATTTCATTTTATTGAAAAATTGCTGCTATGTTACAGCCACAATGATACTGAAATATTTACATAACTCAGACCGCAGACCTGATTCGAACCCGCGTTTACCCCTTCCGGCGGCTCACATGTTACCTGCTTCACCAGCGAGGCCCACTTTTGAATCTGGTCTAAGGCCTTAGTTTTGCAAAGTGGTGCAACGGATAAGTCGTGGTCTAGAAAAGAGTAGTCTCGGGGTTCGAATTTGGACTGGGTCTGGGTTTTTCAAATATCTCAGCATCATTGTGGCTCTATTGTTCTATTTCACCTAATTCTCTGTCATGAAAAAAAATGATAGACGGTAAATAAACAAGTTATACGCTGTAGTAGCTAAACTAGTTTAAAAAAGCTGCATTTATGAATGGTTGATGCTCGTAAGTTTGAACTCCTGCCATTTAAGTAGCACAAAGTCCACATCATCAATGAACAGCTCTCCTATTTCACTAGTTTTATTGATCTTTTATCAAATAGTTGATTTCTTACTTACTTAATTGGATGGCTTGTCCTCATTGCTTGTGTGGCCTCCAGCATAATCTCCATTTTTTCAGAGTTTTGCTGGTTTAGCCACTGTTGTTTCCTGGAGTGCTGAGGTCAGCCAGGCCAAAGTCTGCCCCAGGTCGTCACCACAATAGGCAGTCGTCGCCCTTGTGGATCAGAAGGAGATTTACTATTATGCGACTAGTTTGATACTAGCATAGCGGTGGATCCTGGTATTGGTTTACTTTTAGCTGGGCTTCCAGATGGAAACGCCAAGCTCCTTCTGAGCCTGGGAGATCTTGCCAAAGAGATGAGTCCCCCGCTGTACATCGCAGCCCGACACACAGGAACACCTCCCAGCCAAGATAAGGTGGTAACAGTTGAGAAAATTTATTTATTACTGAGTTAAATACGTTGTCCCTAGAAAAATTTTACCAAAAGAACAGCAAAATATACCATTTTTCGTACAAAAGGGAAAAACGTGGATAGGAATCGTTAAATCGTGTTAGTCCTTAAGCTTAGTAACGTCGTCGTTCTGAAGTGGTTTCATAGTTGTGAGGATCCTCTTCATTATCATCATTCCCACCTTTATTGATATCATGATCATCACGATCACCCTCATTCTGAGTATCATCACAACCATCAACATCTTCTTCTTCGTCAACGCTATTCTCACAGTTTTCGTTAGCATTTTCATCATACCGCCGTTGTCGTACTCGTCATCATCGTCGCCGTTGGATGTCGTTAACGGAACCTTCCCATCATTTTTTCGTAAGAAATGAAAATGACAATTGTGTCAGTGTCGAAATTTCAAACGAGCGTGCCGCAATAAGGTCAATTCATCTTTTGCTGGCCCCGCCTAGGGCAGACAGTGGTTTTTTCCACTGTCAAGAGAAGGCTGACGTTCCTTCTATGCAATCCGTTATATCCATGCCTGCATTCTGCCTTTTTGGTCTTCCTATAGAGAATATGTGAAGACACCTTTAAGCGATTTCACATGGAAATAGTATATTTTTTACGTTTTTCACTGCCATCGTCATTCATTTTCTCTCCATTTATTGACGATATATCATAAAATCAATAAGAAGTGTATAGCACAATGATTAGCGGGGCCAGCAACAGACACTTAGGCATTGGATCCGCCTCAAGGTGTGGGAAAAACCAAGTCTCAATCCTCCAGCGTCTACAAATTTGTACCACACTTATCTGAGAGGATAAAAATACTAGCTTCTTATATCGGTAGGTTTCCTCGAGCTCTCCTATAGGCCATGAAATCACTTATGCAGTGCTACGAATGGAGTCGAAGGTGAGGCACCTCTCTAGCGCATTTGTGACCACCAAACGCTTCATGCATTATATATAACAAACATTTGCTCCTTACGGTGTACCATCGTGGCTAGGAGGTGTTACTGGATGTTGGACTGCGATGTACAGCTGGCGGATTCATCTTCTTAGCAGTCTCTCCCAAGCTGAGAAGGAGTCCGGTGTTTCCATCAGGAACCCCAGCGAAGAGTAAACCAATACCAGGATCCACCAAAGTCCTGGTATCAAAGTCGCATAGTGGCCAATTTCCCTCTGATCCACAAGGGCGAAGACTGCATGGAGTGGTGTCGACCTGGAGCAGACTTTGGCTAGGCTAATCTCGGGACTCTAGGGAACCACAAGTGCTATCCAAATATCCAAGTAAGTGAACACTTTATTCATTTATTGTTTGTGTTATAAATCAGAGCTCCATAAGGTCGACACTCAGCTTTTCATATAAGTAATCTCTTATCGGTTAGTCTTAAGGAAGCAAATAATGGGTTAAGGCTTAGAAAGCCCGAAAAGGCTCGCTTCAGTGAGCACAGTTTTTAAGGGCAAAACCAACGAACTACTCGAGAGCACCGTTTTGCTATAAAAATTGTGAACAAGTGGTTTCATACGAATTTACAGGGGTTTAGTCCAGCTTTACCATCGTGAGAAATGTGAGCAAGACTTCTTTGTTTTGCAAACTTCACTTACTTTCTTGGATACTTGGATACCCCCTCTTCACTGGTTATGCTGACCCTAATATAATTTTCGTTCTGAATAATTGCTAGTTTAGCCCTTGTGGTTGCTGGACACTTGAGGTCAGCCTAGCCGAAACCTTCCTTAGAACGTCGCTAACCTAGGCAGTCGCCCGCCCTTGTGGATCAAAGGGAGGTTTGCCACCATGCTACCAGTATAATGCTAGGATGGTGGTGAACCCTGGTAGTGGTATTGATTTACTCTTAGCTAGGTTTCCGTATGAGGACATCGGATCTATCAGCTTAAGAGGTCCTAAAGATTGAGTGAACTTCTCGCTATACATCGCAGTCCTACAACACCAAGGAACACCTCACAGCTACGATGAGGCGGTGAACCATTGTAAGAAAACTCCACTTGGAAGAGGTTAGTTAATATGAGTAGGACGATTCGTTAACCTAAAAGAATAGGGTTTACCTCGAAGTGCAAAATAGTAGAGGCACTCGGTTAGCATTATCTTGCCATCGAGGAGTATTTTCAGTTATCGTGAAATCGTAAAGAAACGAATGTCATGCCAATTGACAGATACGCATCAAATCTTTCCTGGCTTACGGTTGACAGTTGACGATTTTCTACCCGAAGAAAAGTGAAATGTCGCTATTACATCGAAGAGAGGTGCCATCGGAAAGTAGTCTTGAAGAATTTTATGCTTGACAGGAGAAGCAAATCAACTAATGTTTCGATGGGTCTCTTTTTCTCGGTTGATTCCAAAGACAGTGGTGGACTTAGCGATTATTGAATTGTTGTGTAGTCTGGTCCTTCGATTTTTCCCATGACTACGAAATTCATTTCACAATTAGTAATTCTATCGAATGGTGAACAAACACATTCGTAATTTGACACCCAGACACCGGGCATTTAGTACTAGGCTGTAGAAAATAAAATCCGCTACTATTGAGGCTACTAATCTGACCATCAGTTTGTCTAGAAAACTTACTACACAAAATGTATCCTTTCTTTGATAAGCTTGCCCGAGGTTGATAATCAATCCTTATTCGGCTAACGTTTCGCCGTCTTGGTCTTGATCAAAGTCTTCTTATACAAAACCAAGCGAATATCAAATTACCTTTGTGAATTCATAAAGATTTCCCAAGCACTTTTCAGTCTTATTTTACTATATAAAGACCATAAAATCTAATAATAAACATCATTAAAGTGACAATCTCCTGCTCTCCGAGAGGTTCGCTATAGTTAGTGCTACAGTCCTAAATGGATCTCGGAAAATCACCAAAAGACGGTGCCTCTCATAGGAAGTTCACATGAAACACGAAATTCTCGAATTTCCACCAATTCTTTTTCTGGATTAAGTGGCTTAAGAAATCCAGAACTGACAAGGATTTCGAAATTCTCTTCTTACTTCAAAACTATTTTTAAAGTGAGTAAAAGTAGTAAAGTAAAAATATAAATTTTTTGAAGTATGTGAAATGAAATAGAATGTGGTAACTCTCCATAAGACTCGAAATATCTCAAAATAGGACCGAAGTGTTCACATTTCTCTTCTACGAGTTTCTCTTTCTTAACGAAAATCTTTTGATAAGCAGTAGAAAATAGAAAGCCATTTGTTATCTACTGATATTCTTCAATATTTTATCACCAATATGTGGATAATATGAATGATATGAATTGAAATCTCGTTCAGATGAGAGATAAAGAAGAAAACTCAAGATTTCTTCTGTTTTTCCGTTTTCGCTTTGGCTTCTTTTCACGGAAGATGAATAGTAGATGTCTAGAAGTTTCATGTTTCAACTGCGCTCAATAGTTTTAGCTGGATCGTTGCTTATCATTAGCTTTGATGGAGTGTTTTTTAATCATTTGATTATGCAACCTTTCTTTGATAGGCTTACGCGAGGTTGATAAATCTTTTATTTGGCTAACGTCTCGACGGTTTCGTCTTCATCGGAGCCGATGATCCGAGTCGATGGTCCATAGTGGTTCGTGTTCTCGAGATGGCGTCTTCGTCACGCATCGAGCTCGATCTTCCTCAGTGAAGCATCTCTCTCGAATGAATTACACTCACGCGGCGATACTCTTTCATACAGGGCGATAGATGTTGATAACCGTGATTGTCCAGGGATAATAACTTTTTTCCCGGACAATCTACTCTGTAGAAGTCGGTATAAAGGATGAAGCTCTCGGCATTGATCAATCCCTGAGGGAATGCGCCATGCATTCGACTTCATTAAGCATCGGTTGGAGGTGATTGAATGCATATCTGGCCTTTACAATGACTCCCGACGGCTGACCGGTGATGTATTAAGCCAGTGATGCTATCCTCCTAGACAAGTCTGGTACTAATTTGCCGACCGTTGTGGGATGGAAGGCTTGGTGGGCCATCGGCGTGGGATCGATTCCACGTGTGTGGTGCAGGGCACCTCCGACCACTGCGTCACACGTATAGAAGTTGGTACCATAACTAAATGACATTTTAACAATGTTTCTTGAAAGATTTTTTAGTTTTTTTTGTTTACAAACAATGTCCTGCACTGGTTAAGGATTCTATGATAGTTCACACGAATCATCATCTTGAATTGTTCTGCTCTTCCACAGATGTTTTCAAGTCGGCAACTCGTGTTTCAAGCAATGCATGAATAAGAAGGCAAAAAACTACGTAGTGAATATGAAATGAAATAAAGAATAGAGAATATTGACTGCAATATGTTTAACAGCAATTGAAAATTCCAACTGTTCGTTTTTAGTATAAGCCCAAGTTGCATGTAATTTATGAGAGAGCAGAAGTTACTACTTCATTAACAAAAATTCTAGCGAGGAAGCGAAAGAAATGACGAAACGTAAATGTCCAATACGCTTTGCTTAAACTGTAGCTGTTAATACACCGTTAATAACAGTTTATAGCTTTGTTTAAATCTTTTTTGATGTACTGAAGGTGTTATTCTTCGATAGCGCAGTGCAATGCCTCGTCACTTGAAAGCCGGCAGACGGTGGTACGATCGTGAATTGAGCAATGGGCAACTTTTTCACCCTTGCTTTCCAATAATTAGGATAACTATTACGTAACTACCAGAACTGAAAACGAAAAAAGTGTTGCGTGTTTTGTCATTCAAAATTGAGAATTTGTTTTTCATCCATAATCTGATCAACTGCGTTCTTCTAAGATCCAACAGGAATTTTTCGAAGCATTTCACATTGAATTACATATATCTATGTTTATTGTGCTATAGCAAAAATCTCACCAGTGGTTTATTAATTTTCTCGTCGTACCTGGTGATTGCCTTCCAACAGTTTACCGCCTCATCGTGGCTGGAAGGTGTTCCTGGGTGTCGGACTGCAATCTACAGCGGGTGATTCGCCCCACCGCAGGGTTTCCTAAGCTGAGAAGGAGTCCAGCGTTTCTCTCAGGAAGCCTAGCTAAGAGTGAATAATAGTAAACCAATACCAGGATCCACCACCGTTTTGGTATCAAAGTCGCATGGTGGCAAATCTCCCTCCGATCCACAAAGGCTTCGACTGCCTATCGTGGTGACGATCTGGGGCAGACTTTGGCTAGGATGTTTTCGTGGTTTCAGGAAACCACAGTGGCTTAACCAGCAAATCTCGGAAAAATGGTAATTATGCTGGGGCCCGCACAACTAGTGAGGCCGTTCAAGTATCAAGTAAGTGTCAAGTACCTGGTGATTGACGAAGTGCAATATGCAAAAGGTCTTCGTCCTAGCTTCTTCTTCTTCTTTGTAGCATATGCTTGCTTATTTCAAAAGTTGTATCAAAAGCTAGAATAGTGTATCGTTTCCTTCAGATCGATAAAACTATGGAGTTAGAATATCATAAGCCTCTTCCGGCTTTTGAAAGCTTCATTCATTGTATACAGTATAGCTAAACATTGCCATTGCGGTCCAGAATTAAGTTTTTTTAAACATACTTTCCTTTGTAGTCACTTTTTATTTACTACTTATTCCTTTTTCATGGCAGTGGGTGATGCGAAATATAACCGCAATGACGCTGAGATATTTGCAAATCTCCAGATCGTGTTTGACTCGTTGAAAAAGTGACAATACTGTTGACGAGTGATTACTGAAAGCACCTATTAGTTAGAACATGGCTAGGAGAACAGCGAGATAAAGAACCCGCATGGTGTGGTGGTGAACGCGTTATCACTCGGAGAATGTAATTGCCGGTTCGATATCCACCGCAGACATCTGTGGTCCAGAGTTTTGCAAATATTTCAGCATCTTTGTGGAATTTTTTGATCATTCAAGCTGAACTTCAATTCGGGAAAGTATGAAACGATAGTTCAGTGTGACGACGGCCTCTTGCTGAAGCTGTTTACTTACTGAAACCGCTGTGCTCTGTGATGAGAAGGGACGTCTTTTGATTGCGAAGAAAATGGCATAGGCGTTGATGGAAAATTCCTATTAAACCGTCATTTTGCAGAAGACACCATTTTTTTTCTGAGGAATCCAATACCAGTAAAAGAATGAGGTCGCTGAAGAAGCTCAATGAACCAACGAAACGAATTAATAGGGAATTTGAGTAGACAGACACAAAACCAATTTTTTTTTTAAAGAAAACGTGTTTTACGGTTAAAAGCCCGTGTTGTGCGATGGGTTAAAGGTGTCCAGCAACACACGTGAGTTCGATACTCGATCAGTGGTTCGAGTTGGGCCTCGACGGCCGACACCATCTATCTCCAACCCGTCCAGGGTCGGAAACTGGGTGCAAGAAGCTGTTTAGAAAGATTAAGACACTGATTTAATATACCATTACGGTGGCTAATCAACTCGGATGCACAGTATATTCCTAAGGGATCCATCAACATCAAACATCGTGCTATCCCTATGATTTAATGAAGAATAAAATTTTAGATCGATTTTAGGGCAAAGAAACCTCCCAATATATAATAGACGCACAGACACATAACTCCTTACTTGGTACTTGAATGGTCCGTCCACACTATCTGGGCGGACCCCAGTACAATTTCCATTTTTTGGAAATTTGCTGGTTAAACCACTGTGGTTCCCTGGAATCCCAAGGTCAGCCTGAAGCCTGCCACAGGTCCTCATCACCACAAGTAGTTGCAGCCCTTGTGGATCAGAGGGAGATTTAGCACCATGCGACTTTGACACCAAGACGGTGGTGAATCCTAGTATTGGTTTATTCTTAGTTGGACTTCCTCATGGAAACGCCGGACTTCTTTTCAACTTGGGAGGCTCTGCCAGGGGGACGAATTCTCCCGCTGTACATCGCAGTCCGACACCAATGAACAACTCCCAGCCACGATGAGGTGGTCAACCGTTGGTAGGACACATAAGTCCAAGGAGTTGAAAGTGACACACATGAGAATTTATGACGTGCTCGTGTAGCTTGAAAATCCGAGAACGAATTGATTAAAAAAAACGACAGAGTTGATTCTTAGAGGATTCAGATGCTGCCAAGATGACAATCCACAACACAAAAGGAACCTTTCGTAACCGAATGTTAGCGAGTTGCAATAATTTGACCGATAAGTTCTTGTGAATATTTGAACAGTGTACATTAAATTGTTTCTTTAGTACAAAATTTATTTTGCAATGGGTGAAGTCTTATTGGATTTCGGCTTCTTCAATAGTTTAAGTCGTTCGACCTTTCTTAGAAACGGGAACCATTTGCATAGAGCTCATATGGTATTAGAATTGAAACATCTTTAAGAGGATGAATGGAAGGGTTCTAAAGAAGGAGTCTATTTAAAGCTTTGCTATGAAGAAAAAATGAACACTATTAATAAACTTCAGCCGAAGCGCAATAACTCATCATCCAACCGTTGTCGCAACTAGGCTTAACACACTTGCAAGAACAACAGGAAGCGCCATTAATAAAAACCCTTTCCAATTCAGTGGCTTTGAACTGTTCTTGCTGAAATCATTCGTATTTGATGCAGAGATATTTGCAAAATCCGGGACCGCAGGTGTATGCGGTGGGGAACGAACACGAGCTGTTGTCATTAGCGGGGAGCAGCGCACTTCACCACTACACCATTCGGGTCTTTCGTTTTGCCTGTCTCTCAGCTAGTTCTATCGATCTTTTTGCCATCAGCAATCACTCGTCAACGCGATTGATCTGGGGAGCCGAAATCGGCATTGGATCCAGTTAAGCTGAGGCTTAGTTATAATCACAATCTTAACCCTTTTTATTTACTACCTTTTTCTTTTCAATGGCAGGGTATGTTGCGAAATATAACTCGTATATGATGCTGAGATATTTGCAATCGATCTTTTTGCCATCAGCAATCACCTATCAGCGGGATTGATCTGGTAAGCCCAAATCGGCAAAGAACCCACTTAAGCTGGGGATGTAGTTATAATCACATCTTTAACTTATTATTTTGCCTATTCTTTTTAATGGCAGGGCATATTGCGTAATATAACTTCAGTGATGGTGAGATATTTTCAAAGCTCCGGACCGCAGGTATCTACAGTGGAGAAGGAACGCGCTATTGTCTTTTCCGGGGAGAACTAGCTGAGAGACAGGCGAAACGAAGAACCCGCATGGTGTGGTGGTGAACGCGTTAGGGTTATAACGCGTCCATTCCCCACTGCAGACACCTGCGTTCAGGAGTTTTGCAAATATCTCAACACCATCGTGGTTTTATAGGAAATAACAATAGTAATAGTAGTTTGCGACCGTACTTGAAACTTTACGGAGGGTTCTTGAAACTAGAAAGGCGAAGCGAAGGACACGCATGGTGTGGTGGTGAAAGCATTTCTTCCCCAGAAAGGACAATAGCGCGTTCGTTCCCTAACGCGGACACCTGTGGTCTGGAGTTTTGCAAATGTATCAACACCATTGTGGTTGTATCTCACATAATACCCTGCCGTTAAAAGCTGTACTAGGCCGGAAATAGAAAAAAGTTTACTATTGTTAGTATTAATTTAGATGACCTATCTTCACATCAGCTGTGCAGATCCAAACACTGCTTGTATTCCATTAGTTTCTTCGCATCGATTATCCACTTAGGCCTTCGAACTTTTCATGTGTGCATCGGCCCGCTGTTTCAGGATTAGTGCCTTTTTTATGAATCTCGTTGAATTACGATGGAGTCAATTCTTTCTCTGGTCCTGGGATAGTTTGTTAGAGCGTTCCTGCATGAATTTAAGAAAATTGGTTGGATTTCAACAAATCCGTTACCAATTTCCCATCCCCGGAGGTATGACACGCTTGGTAAACCAGAGGCAAGGTAGTACCAGCATCGTGCTCGCGATGAGCGGCGTCCATACCACTGTGCTCCTGGCTTCTGGTTTGCAATAAAATCTGTTAAAAACTCGAAACTAGTGCCGCATGTAACATCACGGCTCTGAGGAAGGCGAAGTTGCCGAAACGTCAGCCATCCACCAGCAACATCAAAAACAACGACAACGACAATGAAAATCTGTACCAACCTCGAGTCAGCTTGAGAAGATGAGGCAGTGCTTAGCGATGTCGTCGATCAGGAACCAATGGCCCTGCATCGGCACCCTTCCCAACGCTCTTCTCCAATCCAGCTGGGAGCGCATTAACCCGGGAATCTCTGAGATTGCAAGGAGAATCGGCTCGATGAGCATTCTACGATATTTATGAAATTCATGAAAAAGACCAATTTCTGTACCAGCAAAATCCCACATGCAGAAAAGGCTCGCAGACCACAGTGGGTGATGGGTCTAAAGAAGCTAACGGAATGCAAGAAGTGCTGGGATTCGCAAAGTCTGATGAAAGTTCATGTAAAATAAGTAAAATAAGATAAAAAAAATAAAACTTCACACCTATGCATCTATAAAATAATATCTTTGTATCGTTTTCAGCGTTTGATGCTGAGTCCACGAAACAAGAATTCTTTGCGAAATTTCTTCAAAGTTTTTTTTTAAATTGAAGTTTCTTCGGTTCATTTCAGTAACACCAATCTCTGTCAACTTTAGAGCTAAAGTTTTTTCCTTGAATTTGCCAGCATTTCACTTCTTTGCGATCGATCCTCGTATGTTAAGGTCTATTATTTGAATTTATAAAATGCAGTAATACCCACCGTTTTATTTTTTTACTCGAGGAAATTGGATCGGAAGTGGCATGACGTTTCATCGTATAGCACACGGCAGAATCAATCAGAACCAGAGTTTATCCAAAAGTCCTCCATAATTGGGTTAGAAAGAACAATGCTGCTTTTTTGCAACATTGTGTACCCTTTAAGTAACTTATTCGGGTGAGCAGTTTTTCATTATCTATGGCCACTGACAGAGAGCGTGTGGCGCGTGTGGCGCAGTGGTCGGGGACGCCCTGCACCATACACATGGAATCGATCCTTGCGCCCATGACCCACCGAGCCTTCCATGCCTTCAGATTCCGCAAATTGGTACCAAACTTGCCTGGAAAGATTGCAGCACTGGCTCAATACATCAGTAGGCCACCGCGAATCATTGTAAAGGCCATATATGCATTCAATCACCAACGATACCTAGTGATGTCGAATGCATGGCGCATCCCTCAGGGATTGATCAACGCGGAGAGATTTATCCTTTATCCTTTTATGGGCATTGACGTTTAAGATTTTTCAACCCATGAAAGTTTTTGGTCGCTTTTTTCTTGTCCTTAAGTCACTTTCTTAAATGATGGTGTTTTTGAACTGCTTTTCCCTAGTCATTTTCTTAATAAAACTCGTGACATAATAGTCCCAGTTAAATTATGATATTCGTATGCTTTATATGATGTTCCATTGGTTTTTTTATTCGATCCGACTTCTCATTATGTGGATCGCAGGAATTCTTTGCTTCGATTCGTTCTCTTCCGTTACACAGGAGAGTCTTTTGATTTACGTGCGCTGTCCAATACTGCATGAGAGCTTTTCCTGCTTTGCGAATGTCGTCGAATTCTAGTCGAGATGGTTCTCCTTGGAATCCCAAGTGGTCCTAGTAAACCATTCTCTGGTCTACACCCATATGCAGTTACTGGCCTTTGCCGATTGGGTGCGAGCTTTGGACAGACATCTAGTATCAATTCCCTGCCTCCAGCGAGATCAGCACCTAAGTTGGCATGGCGCATGATTGAACCAAAGACCATGGACGCATTGCATTGCTTCTCTAATCATTATGCTCCCAGAACACCCAAATTATAGCAATAACCAGCAACTATCTATCATTTTAGTCTACAGCAATATTCATAACCTATAAGTTAAAACTTTTGCGTAAATGATTCTTCGTGTACTCCCCTTTGTGATTATCCTGATATCAACAAAGGAGTGATCTCAGATTTCACAGACTATCGATTTCCAGGATACTTTACAGTAAACTGCTGCGAGAAAGCGCTCTTTCTTTTACTAATTGCCTAAAAATGGAGTTCTGACTCTTCGTATTTTTGTTGAGCAAACGCGAGGTGTTATTATTCTTTATTCACAAATGAGCTGACGTTTCGGCGGATTTCGCCTTCCTCAGAGCCTGGAAAGGTCAAGTTGACAGCAATCTACTTGGCCAGACGCCTCCATAACATATTTGGAGGACCGCCTCTGGAGGAGAATAGTGGGCAGGTCAGTGTTGATTTGCAACTCTATTAGGTCTAATGCTAAAGTAGCTTTGCGGAGAAAATTCGAAGACCTTTTGAGTAAATCACGTAACACAGCTTTAATAGCGCACAAAAATATCGCTAAGGAACATCAAACAGATCACAATAGGATAGATAATGTGCAAGAAAATTCAAGGCTAACCGTGTTAGGAGGCATGACTCTCCCTGACGGTGCGCGCTCGTTATTAGAATTGGGGCCGAGTTTCTCACCATCTGAACCCATTTCTAAGATAATCTTGCGTAGGGTTGCATGTGGTTTACATGAACTTCAAGACAGACTCCGTAAAAAAGCTAGAGACGAAGCGCTAAATAAGTGCGAACAACAACAACACCAAGTGGGGGCCCTACCAATAGC